>JAWNNP010003695.1:0-40816 GCA_035044805.1 Leucophenga maculata | reverse complement strand
GTTATAAGGCTAAGAAATTCGTTCTTAGGTCAGATCAAGCGGCACCTATCGTTTCCTAATTTTTATTTCCCTGCGTTGTCGGAAACATATTCATAGATAATTACATTCTGAACATACCTTTTCACAAACATTTAAAAAGAAAAAAAAATGTCCAGCTAACATTGTATCTGGAACAATTACAATTATTGCTTCGACGCTATATTAGAATATGGTTTTAGAGATATACGCGTTACCAGTTCTTTGTATTCGTCTTATATTTTTTTTTAAACATTAAAAATGCTCTTCACAACAGATGGGACTTAAAAATTTTATTTGGTGTTTGCATAATTTTCTGCGGTTTTCTGAGGGAGGACGTTATTTATTTATTCGCATCGAGTTCATCCGTGACTATATTCATTTGAAAGCTATTGTCATTTCGGGTATTTTGAAGTATATGTCATTTGGTTAAAGCGTAAACAACGAATTTTTCTACTAATTTGAAAATGTAGAACTTTGTGCCAGATTGAGTGTTATTCGGGAAGTTCTTCTTCATTATTGAATGAATGTGCCAGAAGTGGTTTGCCCGGCTTTATTTGACAATTTCGACCTAAAAGACGAAGAACGACATAAACAGTCAAAAAGGTTTGAAGATGACGAATTGGAGGCATTGCTTGAAGATTCATTCAAAAGCTCGGAAATTGAAAATATTGGTTGAACGCCACAAAAAAAGTCATTAAAAAAAAAAATAGATTCATTACGATAAGCCCAAGCGCAAGAAATCGTATGTGAAGCCCGGCTAACCATCAACATCCATGACAAAGCCGAATACCCATGGCACCAAGGTTGTGCTCTGTATTTGTTAAGATCACAAGGGTGTGTTATGAACTCTTGAAGTCGGGTCTGACGATCAAAGGGAACCTCTACCAAACACAATTGATTCGTTTGAAGAAAGCAACCGCGGAAAAACGACCAGAATATGCGACCAGACATGAATCCATAATTTTGCTAAAAGTAAATTTGTTTAAACTTGAATATAAATTCAGAGATAACATGATCAAACTCTTTACGAAATCGTAAACGCAAAAGTAAGAGAAAACGGAAGCACTCCAGAATATTTTCAATTATTCTCCATTACCATTATCCATAATCTAAAGAAGCGATTCCCATACAATCTTACCAACTAATAATATTTAGAATTTTCAGCTAAACTTAAGGGTTTTTCTATTCCTGTATTATAGCGAACAAAACAAAATTATTCAAATCGGTCAGGCAGTTTTAAGTTTTAGCAAGCGATTCATTTTTTTCGACATTTTTGTAGTCGATGATGTGTTCTCCAAAGTCCATAGTACATTATTTTGCCCTATCTATCGCAGCGTACATTACATTATTGGAGTTTTAGTAATAATAACTATTTTTTTTGAAATATAATATAACATATGTCACCGAGGGATAGTGTTAGGGATAGTAGCTTCTTAAAGGCGAAAAAAATTTTAAATTCGGTCCAGTAGTTTCCATGCAAACAAACAAAGAAACAAACAAATCTTTCCTTTTTACAATATTAGAATAATTATAATATCCAATATGTTGTCATTAAAATGTCCAAATTTCTAGACTCTGCCAACAAATAAATCATTTTTTATTTCTGTCTGTCTGGCTGGCTGAAGTGATGCTTGCTTTTAGTGTCAGACTGTCAGTTGTTTCGAGTTGATGAACTACGAGCATCAAAATTTTGTGTGAAAATACAAAATAGAAGCTGCACCGATTTTATTATAGTTCCATTCTTTCCGGCCGCAGAAAGAAACGAGAATGTTGCCGAATAAGTGCCGCGTTGCGAATCGCATATTCAATCGATCGGTTTGGCGTTTATATGCTGGAAATCGTTCGGCATATACGAAAAGCACGTGGCCATATGGCGGCAAGAGTCGTAATTTCGTCGAGGGTAGGGATAGCCAAATAGTCCGCAGAACAGACTTCACAGAGGATGACGTATCCAAGACGCGGCAGTTGGAACAACCGTTGCTGCGTTTGGAGAATACGAGGGAAATGGCCACGTACAAGAAAAAACAATTCAATATCACGCGCGAGATCGTAAAGGATATACAAAAGGAGCTGATGCCACTTGACGAAGAGACTAAAGAGCTGATCGCCTTCAAACCGAAGAAGCAGAAGAATCCAAAGGTGGAATATGAAGTACGTCGAACGCGCAGAACATCGAGCTTAGCAGTACCGGCGAACAAGCTTCGGGCATCAGATGTTCAGGACCCGCACCTGAATCGCAGTTCGTATAATCAGAGAGAGGGCGATCGATATGCTGTCTACAAGCAGGCTCTGTCGGTGCCCGAGCTCATGCCGATCAACGAGGCTCATTACGGTTTAGAGAACGTGCAAAACATGACGGCCTATCCCAGACCGAAGCCTACTGGTTCCGCAAAGTCGGAATAGGTTTCTGCAACAAGTTTATCACGGCGCTGGTCTATCCGTGTTCTTTGAGCTGAGAAAGTGAGGAACTATTGAATGAATATTCGGTGCAGTCATAAAATAAGTATTCAAAATTTTAAATTTTACAAACAATGTTTCTAAGCATTATACGGTCAAACTACACACATCACCCAATTTTCATGTTTGCATTTTTTCTTTCTTATTTTCGTAATCATTTTTCTGAACATCAGAAATGTGTCGGCCATAAATTGCCGTCCTGCTATGTTAGTTTGCAGCGCAAAACTAACGAGGCTCGCTACACATGAGCAATCAACTGAGTTGCCTGCCTCTCCCCAACGCAGTTTTCTTCATTATATCGCCACGTGGAACCGTGTGCATCTGTTTGGTGACGGGAGAAAGTGGTGGCCGCTGGTGCTACTCCTGAATGAGAGCTTTTGTAATATTTTTCCACGACAACTACAAACAAATTTGAGACCACTTCTGTTTATGGCGAATTAATGGCTGAACATGCCTCCGCATTTGTACCTTCGAACAAGTGATTGGCCACCGAAGCATGAGTTTGCAAGGAGTCTACAAACGAACAGTTTCGTTACTTCAGTAGAAAAAAATAGCCATTGAGTTACAAGATGCTTCGATTGGGGTGAGTGCTCGTTCGTTCGTTCATACATCCTAAATGAAATATTCGTTCTGTATAAATATTTTTTCTTTGGTAGCTGTTGATATCGATTACATGTCCATTCTCGGTTCCTTTAGTTTGTATTAGGAACAGATAAGTTGCAAACAACGTTAAAGCTAAAGGCGGACTAGAAAATTACTTCGAACGTTCACCTATATAGCTATTATATACATACGTATTTATAGAGTTTGGAAAGGAAATTTTGAAAAAAAATCACTTTCGATACAAATAATGCAAAACTGGTTTTTAAGTGGAAAAATGTCTGGTATTGTCACATCTGGAAGAAAATACTAATGAAATGATCTCAGTGTGTCTTCGTCACGATCAAATGGAGACACTGACAAAATGACTTGTTGATCCGATCGATATTTCCTTTAATTTGCTACATACTGGATCCCATGGATCCCATACGAAGTTCCGTTAATTGCTACATTATAAACTTAAAATCTAAGAAGTGGTTAGTTGGGTAGTTCGGAAGTACATAATTTGCCAGATAATCAGCGCTTTTAAAATAAGGTATTAGAGGTCATATTAGCAGTGCTTTGGTACATAGGAAATAGTGCAAATTTTTTTCTGATCAAACTTCGCAAAGCTGTATGAAACATGTAAGCTCCTCCGTTCAACAGTTATGAGAACGGAGGAACGCAAGAATATGAAAGGCAAATTTTAAGACAAATACACTTAAAAAAAAATTACAACGAATATTTTTAAAGTACTCACACTGAATATTATTTTTTTCAATGGAGTAAAACGGATGTGTTTTCGAAAATTTAGATTAACAATGCGTTGCCTAGACAGTCGGAGATTTTTTTCTTTTAAAGAAATCTGCAGATTGAAAAATAGACATAAGTATGTACCTCTTACAAATATTTATATGTGAACGGCTTTAAAGTCGAATTTAAAGAGAACGAAAGCACTGATCATCGTTTTGTTGTTTCTGTTTTATTGTTTATGTTCACCGTAATATAACAAAAAATTCAAAACTTAATTCTCAATAAAACATGAAAAAAAAAAATAAAGTTAAAATATTTTTAGTAGTAAATATTTATATGTGCGTAGTAGCTATTTTGGTATTTTTATGTTTTATCGTGAAAAAATCCCATCTTTAATATTTAATATGCTTTTCTTTTTAAATTTTAACCTGATAAAGGCGAAATGGCAACGAGCCCACCAACGAATTCAATATCGATGGGCTGATACCATCCCACTCCTGTATTATAGTCAATCTCGACTCCTTTGCGGTCTAAAATTGCCTTCCATTTTTCAAAACTCTTGCAGAGACTATTCCCCAGAGGTCCTCGATTGGGTTAAGGTCTGGGCTTTTGGTTGGCCAGTCCAATAGCTGTATATTTCTCGATGCAAAAAACTCTTTAGTAAGCTTTGCGCTATGAATCGGTGCATTATTATGCTGAAAGCTCCAATTATCCCCATAAAGTTCTCCAGCAGATTCTACTGATTCGTTATCCAATAAGTTCACATACATTCCCGCATTAATTTTAGTAGAAATGAAACACATCGGAGTCTTTCCTCCATAACAGAATGCAGTCCAAACCATGGTCGATCCCCCACCATGAACACGACGGTGTCATGTACGTGCCGCCACTCTTCGTCTCAAAATTTATATTTGTCAGCGAACGCCAAACGTGAGCTTATGTGCCGAACCAAAAGCTGTGGCTGAGCTGCCACGGATGGGTATTGAACGTCCGGAATAATTTGCACAATTCTATATCTGGACAATTCTAAACCCAAATGATGTGCCGTTTACCTCGAGCGTCAATGGTTGGTTTTCGGCCGCTTCGCTTGATGGTACCATAATTAAGGGAATCTTTTCGGAAATTGCTAATTGATTTCTGTGGCGATTAAGTGTCTCCTTAAAAGCTTAAAAAGTGTCTCCAACAGCGATTAATCAACTAATGGCAACATGCATATATAATTATTTACTATGAAGCATCGTAGATATGCTTGCACTTTGCAAAAAACGATACGTAGAATGAAGAAGCGATAATGAAAAAATGTTGTATTCCAAATAACAACAACAAAGTTTAATAACAATCTGCGTTTACAAAAAAAGTGCAGTGTGAAAGAGAAAGGCATTGGAACTAAATAAATTGGGATTTTAAAATCGCTTTTGCATTGAAACGTTATTCGAGTGCGTCGCACTGAACGTGGGATGGACTCTCGGATAATTAGTCGCCGTGTACGAGCGTTCTATGTATGACTATGAATATTATAAAAAAATTAATCAGGACGGAAAGAAGATTGCGATATGATGACGATTTGATTTATTTGGTATAATATTTAAAGTGTTCTATTAAAATTTTTTGTAGTTAAGTGTTTAGGAAAATAACCTATTATTCAGCTTTAACATAGTAAAAATTTGCAGTGATAAATAATGAATTATGTGTGATGAATAATGTGTTAAATATAATAAATATACAGGCATGCTCCCGTTTTCATTTTCTATTAATCAAATTCATTGGACTTCTTTGTATTTGGTGTCATTTTCAGTATAGGTTTGACGCATGGTTCAAAGATAAACGAAATCGAAAACGGGAGGGGATAAAAATTCAACAAATAATCCTATTTACTTTTTGTAACCAAATCTTTTTTATGTATCAATTTACTCAGTTCTACCAAATTAACTAATGTACAGTCACAAAGTTTGTAAAGCATTTAAACGAAGCATCTTTTATTTGCATAAAATTATTAGTAGAAAGACTTTTTCGGAGTACAAGATAATATTATTTTAAAAAAAGACATTTTTTGTCGACTAAAGTGCACAAATATTAAATGGTATATTGTTGTCGATGGTCGCATTTGAATGTCCGTTACAGTTTTAAGTGTTGCAGAATAGTATTTTCGAGCGGCCATATTAAATGACTTGCATTTAAAGTGTGAGGAGGATAAACTGCGGTATGATTTTAGATGAATAAGTTACTAATTGTGAATTTTTATACAGATTAAAATCTATCCTTTCTTTTTATCTTTATCCACTCTCTTTTACTGTGTGGACCATATGCTTCTGGGTGCATTTAGTATATTGGAAAAGGTTATGCCGCAACTCTATACACTTTAGCCGAACGCCGACAATTGTAATTAATTATAATACCTAGATTGAAAACGATGTATGAGTTTAAAATAAATAACACATCTGCTGCAACAATGCATTTGATACTAGTTTTTATTTTTATTTCACATTATATACATATATGTATATTAAAACGTGAAGCAAAGACTTTGTATCCCTTTTTACGAAAATTGTGCGGACGGAGGATTGTGAAATTCGACACACTTTTAGTTTATATAGAGAAGGAGTACAGAATGTTAATATTTTTTTTAAATAATGCATAAAAATACATTAAATCAAAAACAACAAACCGCTACAAAATCAATAATTGGAAGAAGCAAATTGTTGGATTCGGCAAGAATAATATTTAGAATCTACCAAAAAATACCAAAAAAAAAAGTGTCCCATTGTATTGCGCGTAAAAATTTAATTATATATTACTTATAAGCGAAAAACCGATCGCTCAAATAGGTAACAACAAAACTTTAACAACCTATTAAACCCTCTTAAACACATTATATTCCCTGGGTTTGTTTTTATAAGAAAGGTTTTTGAGAGGTTTTTGCACAACTGAATTTTTTCTAAGACGTTGGGTCCATTGTAGCCAAAATTCTAATAAAGTATCGATGAATCACAAGGGTCCATTCTCTTTCAATATGCCGTTCATACATTAATCTCCGTGTTTCTATATGAATAATTTGAAATGTGTATTGTCGCTATATGGTTGAATTTCAACTAGTGGGCGAACTCTAGTTTAAATAATTCGTTTGTTACAATAGAAATATTAATTCAGTTAAAATATTGATATTTTATAAAGTACTTTTTATTGGTTATGTTTGGCATATTTTGCGTATGCAAAAAATAAAGCATATTGGATATGCATTTATTACAAATATATATATTTTTCTCTTATATATACAATGTATATGTATATTAGGGCGGGTCAATTTTTTTTTCGCAAAAATCGTCCACTAGAATCGGATTCTACGAAGAATTGTAAGAAAATTTCTCCTTGAAACTATGTTTCTAAAATCAATTCCTAGTCCCCGCTGAAAAGCAGAAAGCTCCGCCTCTGTGAATCCGATTTTAAAAATGATGAAAAGGAAAATGTTTGGTCTTTTAATTGGTATATTTTAATTGTTTTTTTTTTCTAAGTCTTATCATCTTTAACAGTTTTTCTTTTTTGTATGATAACCAGGGTTAATACGTTGAAATTCAGATATGTATCCTACATATTCTACAATGTAGATTACCGTAGAAAAGTGGCTTCCACTTTGTGTATATTGTATAAAATTCAAAGCCAAAACTTAAATTCAACTCATTAATACCCTTCTAGTTGGAGCATAGGATATCTTTATAAAAAGTATTTAATTCAAAATGAGATAAAATTTTAACATACATATGTATATGGAAACAAAAAAAACAAATAAAATTACAATATTATTCAAAATTAACGGATGCGCAGAAAATGAATCGTGAATGGTTATCATTGGCGAAATCACGTTCAAATCTTTTAAAGAAGATTTAAAACTTTTTATTTGAATTTTATATTCAAATATAGTTTTGTATATATTAGATCTAATACTGTAAGCAATTCCTCTTTAAGTAGGTTCAAACCTATGTTACACGAATATTAAAAAAAAAAGAAAATACAAATAAAAACCATTTGTACATAACCGCTTTTCAAGTCTTCGCAAATAGTTGGGAGCATACGACGAAATTTCTCCATTTTAACTTATTCTTATATAATAAAGCTTAGTTCACACAGTGCCAGTTATTTGGCAGTAATAACTAATTTCGTTACGTTTACTGTCACATTTACTTAAAATGTGTATATATTTGAAACTATTTTCAATGCATTGTGATGAGTGTCGAATATATTCTACCGTCTGAACAATGCTTCACTAATCTTCACTCAATTAAATCACGAACATAATAAATATTCCATGTGTCTTCGAAACTGCAATTTGCTGTAACCAAATCAAATCTATCAGCCGGCAAGTATGAAATTTTTGTACAATATAAAAACAATTATATACCATTGTCGATATACGTAGAACACTTAATTAATTTAAATATATTTATTTCTTGATTATTAACTAAAAGTTTTGTGAAAATCGTGTACGAACTTTATATTCATGAAATCAGCAATAAAAGTTATTATGCAATTTGTTCTACACGCTTTTTAAGGGGCCTGATACATGTAGATAATCTACATTTTCTATAACATTTTCTATAGAATACATAAAATTTACCAGCCCAGATGGTAACATATATTTTATAATTTTTTCCAAAAACTCGTCGTACGAGGCCTAAAATTTCCTCAAGGATTCATCAACATCAATAAACCAAGCAATTAAACAAACGTAATATCTATTGGTAAGAAAAGAAAAACGCAAATGTTATTTTAGCCAGTTCTTCGTTATCCTATGTTCCTCTCTTTAGGCTAAGCCGCTTAACCAATTGGTATGAGTTTTAATATAGAGATAGATGGGACGATGGAAAAGAACATAGGCTACGTTTTGAAAAAGTTGGAGGGGGCGTTGCCCCACCCCCCATATAAGCGAAAAAAGAATTGTCATATCTTTGAATCCATTTAAAGTACAGAGATGAAATTTGGTACACATGTTAAGTGGATTTGGAGAAGTCAACCTTTTAATATAAGTGATAATCAACATTCATTTAAGGTACAGAAATGTAATTTAGTATACGTGTTCAGAGGGTCAGGAGAAGTCAACCTGTTATGTTTGGTCAGATTCGGAGAAGGCGATACTCCGAATCTCAAAAAAGTCGCGGGTAAAAGCTAGTCTTCCATATTTTACAAAAGGTTAAACCAGACGATGTTTGCACAGCAAACTTGTGTAAAAAACCCAATTTTTTCGAGTGCGGCCAATGCGAATATGAAAATTTTTATGCGGTCTGTTCGTATAATTTTTCAGTAACATTAAATCTAGCAAAATTTGAGACTGAAATATTTATCTCTCATAGAGAAACTTACTCAAGAATGTTCTCGAACGAAATTCGGTAAAATGACGGATTATAAAAAGAAGATTTAAATGTATGCAGTCAAATTTTAGTTGATTAATTTTTATATAAATTAAATAAAAGCGGCTAAAGCAGCCCATACACAGATAATAACAACTTATGTTATGGACGATATTCCGGCATGTCACGTTAATCGAGAGGGAAATTCGGTTGGATTGGTTTTAAAATTCCTCGAGGAAAAGCCCTGTGTCACGGAAAATCGAGGGATTTCACTTTTCGGACCTTTTTTTCGGAACCAACTGGGGAATTAGCAGGGTTGCCAGCACCATAACAATAATGTGTGTTATTATTTTTAAATTCGATTTATTTACTTAGGTGGGGAAAGTCCAATAATTGTGATTAATAACAAAAATTTGTAGAGATTTCAATCGATTGCTTCGATTTGTCGTCTTTTTATGAGCTGATTAAAAGAGCTGTTTCAAGTCGTTTATTTCATATATACAAAATATTTTTGCAGATACCTTCTAGTTTGTTTGATTTGGGCGTGATATGTTACAAGGATTTTTCTTACCCAAGTCCAACGTACGAAGCTTCATTGCTTGAACTCTCGACACCGACGAATTGTCTGTTTGCCAACACAAATTTTATCTGCAATATTAACCGAGTTTGAAACTAGTTCAATCAGTTCGACTTATCGTGCTTGTAATGCATATAAAATGTGGACTTTAAATTTTATTTAAATAATTTCTAAAATTTCTAATTGTTATCTAAAATGGTGTGCCATTCTCAATTTACCTTTTATAATTCGGTGTCAGCAATTATTTAATACTTATTAAACTTATTATTATGAAACTTGCAGCATTTAGTTTTCATTTCAATAATACGTTAATAAAACACGCCGGATCGCATATATCAACAATTATGCAACTTCATTAAATTTGTGCGTATATCACAAATGAATTTTTCAAATTTGAATTACAAACCGACAAAGGGCAAACATGCCAGCAAACTGGCGTGAAAAAAGTGATGTCCTGGCGCATTTATTTTCAATCTGACTGCACACATCCTGCCAATGGAAAAACAACATCGACAACAACATAGTGAGAACGTATTCATGCGAAAAAATGCCGCTGCACACCCACAATATGCGCGAAAAGGATGCTGCAAATGGCTGGTGGTGGAGAGAGGAGGGAAGAGGTGAACGCAGTGTCATGCACTTCATAAATTCAATAAAAGCGCGTATGTTGGTGAAAACCTGCAATATACTCCGGATTGTTGTTGTTGTTGTTGGTGTTGCTGTTGCTACCATTGTAACAAAAGCGAAAGGATCAAAAACAACAACACACAACAAAAAAAAAACTACAGCAACAAAGAAGTTCGAGTTCAACTGCAACTGCTGCTGTTGCTGTTGCCATTGTTGTTGTTGTTGCTGCTGGTGTTTTTCGCGTGTGGCGTGTCGCTTGTTGCAAGTGCGTTTATGGTTTGATGATTTACAATCATCGCCATAAATATTCGCACGGCCAGTGCACACATTATTTGCGATTTATGCCGCGGCGCCAATAATTCATGCGGTCGCACATGTAAATTTATGCAATTATTAATTTCACACGCCCGCCACCGGAGTTTGTTACGCCTCCATCACGCTTATAACATAAACAAGCAGACAAACAAAACACATCCTTTGCAAACTTTGGGATTTTCAAATTTCAAAACAGTCTGATTTCTTTTCAATTCTAAAATATGCAAAAGAACTGTTGCGAATTCACACAGGTTTTCTGGTTAGTTTTTTTCCAATACGCTTTGATAAACGCCACAAACATTGGAAGGGAATGACAGAGTTTAAAAATGATATCAACCGTCATTCGGTCTTAACCGCATTTACTTATTCTGAGATTTCTCCATTCCTGTTCATTCCAACGCCTGCCCGGTAGTCTTCTATTTCGTAGTCCACCAATCAAGTTTGTTCCCACCATGTAAGCCATGTGTGCCGGAGTTCTTTCATCCATTTGAATGAGGAAACCATTCTCTTTATATGAGGAAATTATTCTCTTTATATGTGTTATGCGAGCTCTACCTCAAGATCCTTTTTGGATAACACGGCTTGTTTATCCGATTTTCAAAATTCCCACTTTAGGGTGAAATGTTTTGTGTGCAATTGATTCCATCGATTAATCTATACACCATATACGTATACCGTAAACGTGATTTGTCGATTGTAAAAAATACCCTTCTTAAGGGAGCTGAGTAAATGCAATTTATATGGGTCATTTGTTCCCCACTAAAATGTCATAAAACTCGATTGGTGTTTAAAAAATTTATAATCAAATAATATTTTGTCAGCGAGAGGTACCCTGCACTAGCCTGGCTGTTTGATTAGGCCATATAACAAGGTTTACCTCAAGTTTACCTAAAACTCAACATTAAGAAACGTTTGCATCTGAATTTGGATCATCTGTCATTTATTTTTACATTGCAAGGAGCCGACTAGCCCCTGAGTAGCTGAGTAGCTAACCAATCGTGACTCCAATATATCCATTTTCCAGAGAAGCGTCGACAATTTCTGTCTCCTCTATATAGAGGTTGGTTTCTGCCAGAACATTGAATTTACTTTGGAGCTATTCTTCCGTAAGATCCACAATAGGCAGATCCGCTCATCATCCTGCGATTGTAGTTTAAACTTTGAATTGTGCGCCCTTATATAAGCGGATAAGGTTTACATACGAACAAAACAACTGAACGACAAGGGCTTTTAACCACCTTAATAAGATAGCACAAGATCTATCACGTTACCTGAAAAGGCAGTACATACTATGTAGAGCTTTAAATACATCACTGAAATAGATCATGTTCATCTCTAGCTCCACCGGCCGATTTATCTCCTACCTCTCATATTTTTGAAAGTCTATTTGTAGTCCAGTTTGCTGGTTTTGTGGAACCTCAGGGTACCATCCCGTACCACCTGTTTGGATTTCGTGCAGTACATACCACCCATAGTCTAGTCATTGGCTTCCGAGGTCAATGAGTTTTGCATTGGAGTTGGCAGCCACTTGTAGCAAGCATTCGATTGTGTTTGGATTGTTAGCCAAAATCAAAGTAGCGATGTCGGCTTTCTACTATTAATACTAGCTTCTAAATTTTCTGTTAAAGTTCACAATAACATATATTCAATTTACTCATGATAATATAACAATAACATTTATTAATAACATAAGCGATTTTTATGTCCTAACGTGGGAGTATCTAAAATTGGAGAAAATTGCAACTAAACAGCGAATGGTTCACCCGGAAGAAAGTAATTGTGAAATAAATATCACACATGAATAGTCAAATCGTAATCGGTTCCACGCTCTCCCAAATAAAGTTTTGCGGCTAATGACTGGATGTGCGTATTGTTTTCACAACTCTACATTGCCAAATGATCTCAATTTGGTTAGCATCGAGGAACAAACTCCATTTTTCTCCAGTATGTACAGCAATCAGCTGTTGGCTCACTTTAACCGACTGGCAAGACACTTGGTCACTGTTGGTTCGTCGTCACTTTATTCTCTAGATTGACAAAACCACAGCATTGCCTCAGTCACCTACAAATTGGATGGACTTCTTGGTAGATTATTTAAGGAATATTGCGTTTATAGGACACACTCCATGGAATATGGGAGCATTCAACCTTACAAATGAAGCGGTATAAAATCTCTGTTAATATTTTCATAAATACCATGAACTGAAAGTTGTCACTGTTCAAAAAAAAAAAAAAAATAGCAAATAAGTTCAAAATAATTTATAAATAAATATAAATAAAATGTGAGAGTAAAATTTGTCAATTTTGTTTACATTGAAAATCTGTGGACTGCGTCAATATATCATTGAAGCATGCAGCATTTATCGATCGAAAGGATTGTCATCATTGACACATTCTGTATTTAAATGTAATTTTTGAGATATTTTTTTTTATTCACTACGTATACAAATGTCAATCAGCTTAATTAAAAAAAAACTACAATACATTCAGATTACATTTTAAGGAGATAACACATTAAGGCATTTAAATTAGGATTTGTGAGCTAACAGGATTAATAAATATAAGCTTTAATGCCTACACTCAAAAAAAAATTTTTGCTAAAATTTAGGAATCATTACCTAAAAAAATTTTTTTACCTAAAACAGGAATTTAAGGTAAAATTTTGCCTAAAAATGAATTTTAAGGAAAAAGTCTACGACAGGAGTTAACGGCCAAAGCCGCTGCTAGCTGGTTGACATATGAAGTCAATCGGTCATTGTATCTGCTATAATGGAGATTGATCTGCTCAATGACTGTCGGCATTTTCAAGTCACGGTGTAGGTTTTTGTTGCGCATATACCAAGGAGAATTAGTTATTTTTCTCTTCCGTTAACCATCAAACCGAACGGACGTGTCTGCTAGTGCTCCGCAATAATTCGGTTTAGTTAGGCCTAGTTATGAAAGCATATTTGCTAATAGCTACAGGCTCTAAATTTAATTTGTGCAAGTGCTAAAAAACAATCCAAAAAAAAAAAAAAACACACTTCAGCGAAAAGTTTTAACTCATACTTTCCAAAAAAAAACAAACAAAAAAAACCCGCGATTGAAAACAAAGAGCAGCGAATAAGCGCGCGAAGCGCTCCGCAAGAGCAGCGCAGACTCTCACTGCAAAGTGCCGATGGGAGAAACGCGTACTTTACATACAACGCAATAGAAGACACCTTCAAACATAAATTGCCCTCCACTTCCCTCCCTGCCAAAAACAAAAGCAACGAAACAGGTAAAATGCATAACCAAATGGATGCGGTGAGTACAAGTTCTCAACCTAACGGATTACTAAAATCCACGGCTTCCACTTCAGTCCCCCCTACTAGCATTGTTAATGTATTGTCATTAACTATACCGACGCAGCAAACGCTCTCTACTCACGGCTCAACACGGCCACTCACTTGGGCTGAAGAGTGTCCAACACCCACCCTCTTAAATGAAAATTTCGTCAATTGTTCTCTTCCCTACGCTGCGAGCACACAAACAATCACTTATGTGTCTCCGGCTATAACAACAGCAACAGTCTCAACATCAACAAACACAACAACAACTACAGCCACAACATCTTCTGCAATGATTAAAAATAATATTTTACCGCAATCTCAAAGCGGACTGCAGCAAAAGAATAATACAAAAACTCCAGCGATACAGACAGGCTTAGATCGCTACATTCAAATAAAGCGAAAGCTGAGCCCACAAATGTCGAACAAAGGAAATAAACCTAAGCTGAATCGACGAAACAATGCAAGCGAAACCGAATCCCCACTTAGTCGCAACAGATTCTCAATTCTAAGCGACAAAGCATCCAACTCACAAAACAGCGCAGATGAAGGGGCTACAAAAGCGAGTGTCAAACCACCGCCAATATATGTCCGTGAGCAAAGCTCTAATAATATTGTAAACACAATAGCAAAACTCATTGGGAGCAATAACTTCCACATAACTGCTATTAGGAAGGGTACAATCTACGAGACCAGGGTTCAAATTTACTCTGAACAACATTATCGTTTAGTTTCAAAACATTTCACAGATTTGAAAATAAACTTCTACACATACCAACTGAAAAGCTCTAAAGGACTTCAAGTCGTGCTCAAAGGCATTGAACCAACTGTCACTCCAAGTGAAGTGGTAAGCGCACTACAAGAAAATGGCTTTAACCCAAAAGTAGCCATAAATATAATAAATAAAAATAAAATTCCGCAGCCCATGTTTAAAGTAGAGCTTGAACCCGAAAGTAGGCCACTTAAAAAAAACGAGGTACACCCAATCTACAATCTAAAATACCTGCTGCACCGCAGAATTTCAGTAGAAGAACCTCACAAGCGCAACAACCCGGTCCAATGCACCAACTGTCAGGAGTTTGGCCACACGAAGACTTACTGCACTCTACGTTCTGTCTGCGTCGCCTGTGGAGAACTCCACAATACCGCTACATGCACAGCAAACAAGTTGGATTCCAACGCGAAAAAATGTAGCAACTGTGGAGGAAATCACACGGCTAATTACAGAGGATGCCCTGTGTACAAAGAGCTGAAAAACCGCCTTCATCTGCGAACTGCCTCTGCTCGCTCTCACCCCGTAGAGTCATTTGCACGCACTCCAACGTATACTTTTGACACAACCACCCCTGGTGTGTCTTTTGCCAATGCCTTGAAATCAGGGCTAAAGCCAGCTGATGCAAAGTCATATGGCCAAACCGTTTCCCACACGGTACCCGTGGGTCCCTCCACACAAAACCCACAACAACAAAGCATTCCCCAAAATGCTAATACACCACTCAATGGCATCGAATCAATGATTGCTTCAATGCAACAAAGCATGATGAATTTCATGACATTCATGCAAAACACAATGCAAGAAATGATGCGGAATCAAAACACTCTGATTCAGATGCTTGCAGCCCAACAAAGCAAATAATGTCTTGCTTAAAAATAAATATATGTCTCTGGAATGCCAATGGTGTTTCCCGACACAAAAAAGAGCTCGTAAATTTTCTCGAAGTAAGAGACATTGATGTATTGCTTCTCGCAGAAACACATCTTACGAATAAATACAACTTCAAAATTCCAGGGTATGCGTTCTACTCCACGAACCACCCAGATGGCAAAGCCCACGGCGGAACTGGTATACTCATAAGAAGTCGTATTAAACACCATTCTCTACAGATATTTGCAACCAATTATCTCCAAGCCACCTCAATAAATGTTCAAACAAAGTTTGGTAGTGTAACACTATCGGCAATTTATTGCCCTCCAAGGTTTACGGTATCTGAAAAACAGTTTCTCGAATTCTTCGACACTCTAGGTGATCGCTTTATAGCCGCGGGAGATTATAATGCCAAGCATACACATTGGGGCTCAAGGCTTTCAAACCCCAAAGGAAAGCAGCTCTACAAAGCAATTATAAACACCAAAAACAAGCTTAACTATGTCTCGCCCTGTACTCCAACATATTGGCCTACAGATTCGATGAAAATCCCAGATCTCATTGATTTTGCAATAACACGAAGAATTTCAAGTCATCTAATATCTGCTGAATCTCTTGCAGATCTCTCATCGGATCATTCTCCAGTTCTTTTTAGTTTACTGGAAAAACCTCAACTGAAAGAGTATCCCAATAAACTCACCTCACAAAAAACCAACTGGCTCAAATATAAAAAGTATATAAGCAGTCATATCGAGCTGAACCCAACAATAAGTAACGAAATCGATATTGAAAACTCTGTCAGTGCCCTGAGTTCTGTTCTCACTGCTGCAGCTCAACACTCCACACCACAACCATCCACAGCCAATTCGATGAACCACAGTATAACCAACAGTCACATTGAACTGTTAGTTATGACGAAACGGCACTTAAGAAGGGAATGGCAGTGTCATAGATCTCCAACCTCCAAGCACAATCTAAGAATTGCTTTACGTGAGCTAAGCAAAGCTCTTAAACTCGAGGAAAAACTCACTCAGAGACGATACATCGAACGTCTTTCCCCAACAAGCTCAAAGTTTCCCCTGTGGAAAGCGCGTGCAGACATTAAACCACCAGCTATAGTCTCTACACCCATAAGAGACCACACTGGAAGGTGGGCACGCACGGACATAGAAAAAGCGGAAGTTTTTGCAAACCACTTAAGAACTGTTTTTCAGCCAAATCCGTCAACAAACGCTTTTGTTCTTCCCTCTCCTTCGAACACGAACTACTCTGAACCTCTCAGAGTTCACACCCACGAAGTTCATAAAGTGATAAAAGCCCAGCTCAATCCCAAGAAGGCTGCAGGTCATGATTTAATTTCCCCAAAAATGATCATGGAGCTTCCCAGTCCAGCTGTGACATATATCACAAAATTGTATAACGCGATTTTTAAATGCGGATATTTTCCAACTCAGTGGAAGAAATCGGTCATAGTCATGATACCGAAACCCGGAAAGGACAAAACACAGGCTGCGTCATATAGACCCATAAGCCTACTATCCTGCCTATCCAAACTGTTCGAAAAGTTGGTTCTTTTAAAAATCAACTCACACATGCAGAACGTTATTCCCACCCACCAATTTGGTTTTCGTGAAAACCATGGCACTATCGAACAAGTAAACCGAATAACCTCGGAGATTAGAACAGCGTTCGAATTTCGCGAATACTGTTCCGCAATCTTTCTCGATGTAGCCCAAGCATTCGACCGCGTTTGGCTTGATGGACTTAAGTATAAAATAAAAGTATTGCTACCCCAAAATACTCACAAAACTCTAGAATCATACCTCAGCAATAGAGTATTCACGGTACGTCAGAATGACTACATAACACAGGAGTCTGTAATCAAAGCTGGAGTACCCCAAGGCAGCGTTCTCGGTCCTATGTTATATGTTCTATACACATCAGACATACCAACGGATCACAGACTTACAATATCCACATTTGCTGATGACACAGCCATATTAAGTAGATCTAGATGCCCAATACGAGCAACCAGACTACTAGCAGATCATCTCATTCTTCTCGAGGAGTGGCTAGCTAACTGGCGTATAAAAGTTAATGAGCAAAAAAGCAAACACGTCACATTCACTCTAAACAGAGGTACTTGTCCATCGCTGACTCTCAACAACATTGTGATCCCACAGGCCAATGACGTCGTGCATCTCGGTATTCATCTCGAAAGACGGCTCACTTATCGTAAACATATTGAAGCCAAAAAAACACAGATAAAGCTAAAAGCCAACTCCCTACACTGGCTCATAAATCCGCGGTCCCCCTTAAGCTTGGACTACAAATTGCTTCTTTATAACTCCGTAATAAAGCCTATTTGGACGTACGGCTCACAGTTATGGGGCAATGCGAGTTCCAGTAACGTGGATATAATACAAAGAGCTCAATCAAAAATACTTAGAACTCTCACCGGAGCACCTTGGTATATTCGCAATACTCACATTCACAATGATCTTAACATCCCAACTGTTAAAACTGAAATAGATCGATTCAAGCAGACCTATGAATGTAAACTCAATTCTCACCCTAATCCACTCGCACGATCTCTAACACTACTCCATATACAAACACGACTCAGGAGAAATGACCTCCCAGCCCTGTGATGTGCTCTTAGGGCCGCTGTAACTACATAAGTCTCCAACCGGGGGGCTTTGTGTAATACACAACTAGATTTAAGATTTGATAAATTATTGTTAGTCTCTTATCAAGAGAAGATCCAATAAAAAAAAACACATTTATAAAAAAAAAAAAAAGTTATTTTTCTCAATATCTTGTTTTGTAGCCTTGTATCCGATTAATGTTTGTAGCGGAAGCAGTGCCCCAAAGCTGAAGGCCGTACATCCAAGTTGGCATAATAACCGTCTTCTAAACAAGAAGTTTATTTTCGAGGCTAAGTTAACTGCTTCGCTGAAGTATTCAGTTGAATTTCTTAAGCTTATTGTAGCAAACAACTGTTGTTTTGCGAAGATGGTTGCACCTCTCCATGCAAAAACCCAAGTAGTCCACTTGGTACACATGTGGTCTCTATTGTTGAGCATGACGGGTGAGCAATTGCCTTGTCTCAATGTGAATGAACAGTGGCAGGATTTATCACTATTGACCTTTATATTCCAGCGGTTGGTGCAACGTTAAAATTTTGCAAGACAATGTTGTGTGTCAGTTGAAGTTTCATTTGGACAATTTGAGATCGCAAGAAGTGTCTTGTCATCAGCATACGTTGTCAGCATCATGTTTTCATTATATGGAATTGGCATATCGGCAGTATACAAAGTGTAGAGAAGAGGACCAAGCACAATGCCTTGTGGTACACCAACTCCAATGCGGCGGATCCTGGAGAGTTCATCTTTAACCTTAACTGTGGAGGCACGGTCAAGCAAGTAAGACTTCAAGCGAAGAAATTGAGACGCTGGTATTTTTCTTTTAATTTTGGCGAGGAGACCTTCCAGCGAGACCCTATTAAAGGCTTGCTGTATACCAGCAAAATCAGCGGAGCTATACTGTTTATTCTCAAAAGCCTTCAAAATATGTTGAAAGACACGGTGCACCATGGTGATGTACCATGGTGATGCCTAAAGCCAAATTGGTTATCAGGAATGGCACTCTGGACGCCCAATGCTGGTAATATTCTACTAAGAAATATTCTTTCGAAAATCTTAGAGAAAGTCGTTGGCAAACTTATTGATCTGTAAGAAGCAACAAGGATTTCCTTCTTGCCAGGTTTCGGTATCATTGCAATCACAGCGTATTTCTAACGTCCTCAGAAGAAGAAAGTTCCATGTTGAGGTTGAGTAGTTGGTCCAGTCGTTCCTTAAATATTGGAACTTTAGCGTGAGCTTGCAACAATCTAGGTTTTCGAACGTAGGGACACGCTAAAGGTCTAGCATCAACTATTTGCGGTTAATGATCTGAGTTTAAATCATTTGAATCCGAGATAAACAGACGGCTAGACTGAATACCAGCGTATACAGCATAGTCCAACGCTTCAGGGAGACGGTTCCTATCGTACGGGTAGTATGTTGGGTTATTGACTAACACATCAAACACCGCATAAATCTTTATCAATTATTTCATATATAGCTTAAAAAGGTTTATTCGAAAATTATCAGAGAGCCATTTTTTCCATATATGTATCTATGCTTCCATTCTGCCATTTTTTGTTTCATATTTGGGTTGACCTTGACATCATTACCATACTCTCCCAACATTATTTTCCTTACAATGTGCCTTAAAATAGGCCTTACATCTGTTTGGCTCACTAAAGCCTTTCTTCTAGACTAATTGTTGCAATAAAAATTTTGACCGTTTCACAGATTTGTAGAAAGTTCCACTGGAAGTGACAGCAAACTCAAAATAAATTAAATATATTTGATATTGCCAGATATGACTTTTTTTTAATTTATTTATTTTTGTATTCAGTATCTGTACAATTTGTTTTCGAATGCTTACTGTTTTCTACTCTACCCAAAATTTGAATCTAAATAATTGCAAGGAATTTTTATGGCTCTACAAAAGGAAGTCAACTAAAATAACTTTATAAGTTTGTGATAAGCCTAGTCTAACTTATTTCGCTTATTTCCGTATATAGTCTTGCTAATTTCTTCAAATTCAATTATAACGTCTAGGTGGTCCAAGATTGGGAGGCAGCGGGCAGTAGTTAAACCGATTATGGGATTCCTTTGTGGTTGCCACATACATTGTATTTAACTGCCTGCCAGCATAGATTGGTGACATCTCAATCTTGTAACCATGAGCAGTCAAAGGAGAGCTCTCCTTGTAGACCCGTTCGGCTATTGACGGTTGATTCCCGTAATAATTATTCTGAAAATGAGCTTCAAATTTTGATGAACCGATGCCACTTTGATCCAAGTTGGAAGGGTATCCATAGTTATTATTCTTTGTGGCCGGACCAAAATGCTTTCTGTGTTGCTGATTTTCGAATGACAGCATGCTCTTCACATGAGAATCTAGTGGCATCAGCTCTCCGTTGATTGAGTCACTGATTTCGCGAGCCAACTGCTTGTTGACCTCTTCATGCCTCGCAGTCGGTAAATCTTGAATGTAGTGGTCGACATTCTTTTCACTATCGTCAACATTCGTATTTTTTTCGACTTTTCCCCACTTCTGTTTTCCTCTATTTTTGGCAGAGTTCGACGCCTGTTGGATTTTACTCAAGCTTGTCGGTATCTTCTTCAATTTGAACAATCGATTCTTTGCGGCAATTGCGGTGTAACTCCGCTTCGGCACTATAATACTATGTTTGCCCTGAAGCTTACCCAACTGCGCTACTCGTGCCATTAGACCTTTTTTCGGGCGACCATCCTCTTCAAATCGATCAAGCGTTGTACGCTTTTGAGCGGCATATTTAAATTTTCGTACTGCATTTTTGTCAGCATGGAAGTTTGCACCAAGGTTTCTGATCTCAAAGAGTTCCTCAGTTGCTGGCATCGTTCCTTCGGTGTGCATACCACGTGCTGCATGCTGGTTTGTATTATGGATCCGACTGCAGAAATAAAGAAAGGCTTTCAATTTAAAATTACGTCCTAACACTCCACTTCTGCCGTTGAGGGCGTTCAATTTTGCAGTCAGCATTTTTGTATGTGTTGCACGGTTACCAAAATTTAGTTTGCGTTTATTTTTTGAGGGTGTTGTGTGTTGTTATCAAATCTAAAGTTTTTTTTTACTAGAATTTATTTGATTGAAAAGGATTGTCGTAACATTCGATTCATTTGTGCAAGTCGTCTGATTTAATTTTGATGGCAGTCTACTCTAAACCTGCTTCAGCAATATATCGTTTCTACATTATTTTTTCAAAAAATGTGAGTTGTAAGAACTTGGAGTTGCAGTTGAATTATACTTTATACTGACTTCACTAATATATTTGTTACTAAGCAAGAGCGTTAATACAAGCTCATCATAAACTATGAATACTAATGGTTAAAAGCAATAAAGCTTCTGCTCTTCAGGCAGTCGACAATGACGAAAATGGCAATATTCTTGGTGAGGAAGAACTTAAATCCAGTTTTTTTACTATTAGCCAGAAAATCTCTTTTCTTTTTTTAAACTCGGCTTATGTACTCAACCAATTATCAAACAAATAGTTCACCAATTTGGGAAAAATATCAATCAATATCCGAACAGAGTATGATGATACTTTTATTGGGAACAAGAGAACATTCCAGAAATTAATAAAATTATTTTGTACCCATGTCGTTATACAAAATAAAAACAAAAATCGTCATATTTCAGCAATAATCTATACTAATATTATAAACAGGAAAGAATTGTATTTTTGTGTGTGTGTTTGTAATGAGTAAACTCAAAAACTACTCTGTCGATTTCAAAAATTCTTTCACCATTGGAAAGCTACATTCACCCTGAGTAACATAGGTCAAAATCGGAGGGGGCTATGCTAGTTCTAGAGAAGTGTTTAGGGAAAAAACTTCAGACAATTATGTAAGAAACTCGTATAATCCCAAAGTGAATTGCTTACATTTATGAAAATACAAAGAAAATTAAAAGTGTTTTGATGGAAAACTATAGTTCAGGTATGTCAAGATATAGTTTACTAACAATTTAGTCAATGTTGTGTGTTTACTTTACTTTATAGGTTGACCTTAACAACTGTTTCTGTGTTTCGTGAAGTAATACTTTCAAGGGGTAAAAAAGGGTAAAAAGTTATAAATGAGAAGTTGTTATCTGAAGTGAGCAGAATGATATGTAACTAATTTTCATTATGACAAATTGCAAATTTTTCTTAAAATCGTGATTTTCCAGAACAATATGTGTTTGCGCATGCAGAGCTGGTTGACATTTGGAGTAGCAAAAAGCACTCAGAGGACGCAGTTCAGCAGCACTTTCTGCAACAAATTGGCAGTAAAAACTTAAATGACGATCGAGTCAATATAATCAATGAAAAAGTGCGACATTCATTAAATACATTAAGAGGCACTTGCGATATGGCTCTCGAAATCTGGAATTTTTTAAGAGAAAACACTCCATTTGGCTTAAAGCTTAGTTGTCAAATTCGAAGTGCTATGCAAACCTCCAAAAAAAGTTTACTTTCTTACTTATATGGCCGTCAACCGACTACCGATCATGGCCGCGTCTAGGAAGGCGTCCACCAATCAAGTTTGGGCCCCCCATGTAAACCGTGCGTGCTGGAGCTCTTTCATCCGTTCGAATGAGGTGCCCAGCCCAGTGCAGCCGCTGAAATTTTATGCGCTGGACTATGTCAACCTCTTCGAATAGCTCGTACAGCTCGCGTTTCATACAGGACCTAAACTCGTCACCGACTCTAATAGATCCTGCGAAGAATCCTCCTCCCGAAGACTTCCAACGCTGTCTCGTCCGACTCAATCACGGTCCATGCATCTGCGCCATACAATAGCACCGCGAGTATCAGCGTCTTATAGATCTTTATTTTCGTTTGTCGAGAGAGGGCTTTACTTCTCATTTGCTTGCTCAGCCCAAAAAAGCATCGGTTTGCAAGCGTGATTCTTCGCCTGATCTCCAGGCTGACGTTGTTGTTGCTGGTGATCTCTGTTCCGAGATAGACGAAGTTTTCTACAACACTGAAGTTGAAATTCTCCATCGTCACTGACCGTCCAAGACGCGTTGACGGAGTGCGAGAAAACACCAAGTACTTCGTCTTGTCCTCATTCACCGCAATCTCTGAGAACGCCTTGCTGACTCGCCGTTCCTGCGTACCGATGATATCGATGTCATCGGCGTAAGCGAGCAGCATCACTTTCTTTTGGAACATCGAGCCCCACATACTCCCCACCCTGACAACGCTTTGTGTGTTAGATAACGTCGCCATGCAAAGACGGACAATCTTTGCCGTGATACCTAGTGCAGACAGGGTGTCGAAGAACTTCGATCGTATCGGCGTGTCGAATGCGGCTTTGTAGTCGACAAATAGGTGGTGAGTATCTTTGTTGAACTCACGGGTCTTTTCCAAGATTTGGCGTAATGTGAATATTTGGTCACTGGTCTACCTTTTTTGTCTGAAGCCACACTGATATCGTCCTATCGGTGAATCCGTATATGGCTTCAGCCTATTACACAATACGCTCGACAGAGTCTTATATCCAATGGAAAGGAGACTTATTCCGCGGTAGTTGGCGCAAACAGCGGGGTCTCCTTTCGTAAAGATAGGACAGAGAACACTGAGATTCCAGTCATTGGGTATGCATTCATAGGACCATATCTTGCATAAAACTCTTCGCCGCCGGTTTTAAATAACTCAGCTGGCATCCCATCAGAGCCTGCCGCTTTGTTATTTTTCAGCTTTTTAATAACTGAATCGACCTCGTTAAAGTTCGGTTCTCAACAATATTGCCATCATTAACTGGTGGTTAAGGTGTCATTTCTCTATGCGCTTCATCGCCTTCGAGTAGGTTAGAAAAATTACTTCATAATCTCAGTGAATCCTGCTCATCCGTAACCATATTTCCATTTTCATCCTTACAGAAAGTTACTCCGGGTTTAAAACTTCAGTCCGACGCTTGACCTTTTGATAAAATTTTCAAACTTCAATTCTGTCATGTAATATACATATCAACATCCTCAAACTCCCACCTTTCTTGCTTCTTTTTCTTGAAAAGTTGTTTCTCCTCTCTCCGTTTCTCTCGATATCGCTCTCTAACAGCTCGCGTTGCTCCCGACTGCAGAGTTTGCTGATAGGAAGCGTTCTTCTCTACAGTAGCTTTGCGACAATCCTCGTCGTACCAAGAATTCTTCACAGGTTTTGTATAACCAATAACATCCTTGGCAGCCCTATCCATGGAGCGGGTGATATGTTTCAACTGCTTACATATATATTGAGAAGATGGAGAGGTTTTTCGGAGCAGTCGGGAGAGTGTGTTTGAAAAGGCTTCGGCGGTCTGTTCTGGTTGCAGCTTGCCGACGTCTAGCTTTCGTTGCATGTTGGAACGAGCGGCGTACATTACGCTGAGCCTTGTGCGTACCTTGACTGCGACAATATAGTGGTCCAAGTCAATGTTGTGAGCATGTAACGTTCGCACGCCCAACACGCTCGATGCGTGCCTTCAGAATATGATCAATTTGGTTGCTTGTTATTTGATGTGGACTCAGCCATGTAGCCTTGTGGATGTTAAGATGTTGAAATCTGGTACTACTAACTACCATGTACCGACCTGCGGCGAAATCGATTAGCCTCTCTCCATTATTTGAGGTAGTGTCGTGAAAGCTAAATTTTCCGATAGTTGAACCAAAGAAGATTACTTCCTTCCCAATATTGGCGTTGAAATCGCCAAGCGGGGGTCGTCATCATAGAATTCCTTCCGAGGCTTCATTAACGTTTTCATTGGGGGTTTATTTTTTTAAAGTGGCGGGTCCCAAGCCCAGCGCACCAGCCCCTTATTGTTCAGAAGCTACCCAGGAGATACGTGTCCTAGCGGGCGTGTGAGTTGCTTGGACCGTTTTACACAAGAATCATTGTTGGCCATTCCCAGGTGAAGAAGGTAAGGAGCAACAAATTATTTCGATTAATGAGACGCCATACTCTCTTTGTTTTTGCAAGATTCGTGATCTGAAAATTTATTTGTATAAATATAATGGGAGGGACTTATTGATGGAAAAGTCCTTAATATCTTGACAGGATGTAATTCATGTTGCTTCAAATAAAAGATTTTAATTCTGAAACTTTTAAGGCTAAGACACATGCTTTTCAATATGGCATAAGCCCTTTGCATGTCTGGATTCGCTTCCTTGAATTCATATTAAAACTTTCTTATAGAGTTGAGCTAAAAAAGTGGCATGTGAAGGACTCTGATAAACCGCAATTATTGGCACAAAAATAATTCCTACAAATAAAAAAAGGTGATGGAAATGGAACTTCACGTGGACAAACCAAGACCAAATGTTAGTGGAAAATCTAATGATGGCAACACAGCATGAGGGCGTTTTCCAATGCAGCCAAACTATCATTAATTTTTAATATTGACTACAAAATGTTAGAAGATTTCCAAACATTTTTAAAGTCGGTTTCTTGCAATTATGAAATTAACGCAGGAAAGCTAAAGGCTTTTTCTGAAAATAATTTTGTAGCACATGAAGTAAAGTATCCCTGGTACCCCTTGTCGCCGACAGTTCACAAAGTGTTAATACACGGTCATGAGATATTAAATAACTGTTTGGTTCCTGTTGGCTCTCTTGGAGAACATGCGTCCGAATCCTGAAATTAATTGTATAAGAACGACAGAAGGAGCCATGCAAGATATGACAGAAATTTTTAACAGAGCGCTAGATACTTCTGATCCTTTGGTATCCAGTATTTATTTAAAAAACCAACAAAACAAAAATAAAAAATTAAAGATACCAGAAGAAGTCATAGCTCTGCTGCAATCACCACAACTACAAGAAAATTTGAAAAAAATGATCGTAATGATCCGAAGATTGAAGAACATGATGCAGAGGATAATGAAGAGGAAGACGTAGAGGATGATGAAATGGATTCAGACGAAGATTATTTTGAAATCGAAGAAATTTGAGTTCATATTTGTCGCGAGTAGCCACCCAAACTTATTAAACCTTATTTAACTTTATTTTCAGATCGAAATAATTTAAAACATCAACACATGTGTATATCATCAAATAAATTTTACTATATTTTGTAATAGCTTATTTAAATTTGGGTTTCTATTTGATAAATTTAAATCAATCAAATTTGTGCAAGTCCATCAGATTGTTCATATGATATTAAAAAAATTCCAAATCTTTGGGTGATATTCAACAAGGCATAACTCGGGGCGAAATGGTCGTACAGAAAATCAAGAAAAGAAAATTTTAGCTTTTTGGTAATTAATGTCTTTGAATAGAAAAATAACTTATTATTACTAAAAAAAACATTTTGTAGTTCGGAAAAATAATAAAAATCAAAAATTGCTTGTTACGGTGGGTTTGATCAACGATAAATTTAAACCTTCCGAAACCCAAGAATAAAAATCGCAGCGCTTTGTAACTGCGAGGGTTTTTTGGGGACACTTTGAGGTTGTCACTTCATTCATGCATTATACCCAAAGTTACACCTAATTATCCAAATACCCTTTAACTCGAAAATTTGTATCTTCTTTTCAGTCAGCATCATTTCTACGAAAAAAATAGTTTTATCAACAGCCATTAATCGCATGTTCTGCAATTTTCAACACCCTATTTTCATTTTCTGTACGATCATTAGTTCCCGAGTAATTGATTGTCAAAGTCAAAATGGACACTTTTGATTTGATCAATAAGTAATCTGCGCCAAATCATCGTACGGAACTCGATAATAGGTCAAAAATTAAATTATCTCAAAGAGTTTCATGATCGCATAGTAAGAAAAACATTTTTGAAGTCTATAGATCATTTTAAAAACGACAAAAAATTTGGAAACATTCTTGTTCGTTGGTTTTGGGATGATTAATTGAAAACCGCCCATGCTAATTTTACGGTTCACATCTGAAAACAAGTAAGGAAATTTCAGTCGGGCGTAACCGACTGTAAGAGGCCCTGTACCAGTTCAGGTCGCCTAACAAACACATTAAATGTTTCCCGAGCATATGAACAAACACATGACCACTTCTCACTGCGCGAATATGAATGAAAAGAAAAGGGGGGTCGTTCTATTACCGTTTCCGAGATCCTTTCGTTCACACAGACGAACGGACGGACAGACGGACATGGCTATATCGACTCCTCTATCACTCCTGACCATAATGGGGGTAACTTTGGGGGGTCTCCGACAATTAGTTCTTCCTGTTACATACATTTGCACAAAACCAATAGGCTCTTGTACCTTCGGTACAGGGCCTAACAAGACACCTAAAGCTACAATTTCCATTTATTTATTTTCTGTACGACCATTTTTCCCCGAGTTATGCCTTGTTAACTAATATCTAAAAAGTTTTATTTTTTTAATATCCCTTAATTTTTATGACTAGTGTATTTGATTTGATCCAATACTAGATACTTTCTGCAATAATTGTACTTAAATAAAAAAAAGAGGATACATGTAGCAACGGCTTTTCAAGTTTCATCTAAATCAAATATGAGACGAGTTTTGTGGTTTTCTTATAAACAGTGAAACGCTTTTCTCTCCCCGCACAATTACGTATAACAAGTTTCATACTTCTATCTAAAAGATTTCCGAAATTATAAAGTTTGATGTACTGACTTCTTTATGAATATAACACCCATTTGATCTTATTTCTTGCGATGTGTTTTACATATCTACCAAATCTCAATCTTCTACTTTGAAAATTTTTAATGTATTGGTTTCTCTCTCTTATATTGGGGATGTCAACTTTTCAGTTTAACATTATCTAGCTGTCATTGAAACCCCGTCAAACGCCGTTCAGTCGTTTCGGAGATTTTTCCGGAGTTTAGCCCAGAGATTACGCGACTGCACTACTCAAAGAATGGTACTCAATGTACACCTAAGTATACCTTGTTATCAGGAATTAATTTAATTTGAATCTACCGAGTAGTAGTTAGTCAGGTAATCTTTTTTCCAGCTTTATTATGCTAATTTTTACAGTTACTATTTAAGACAATCGACCTCAGTAGTGCTTGTCGATTTGGCGGGCATTTCGGCTGGCTCGTAAGTGCTTTGTTCCCGTATACCCCTGCTCTTGATAACTTTTTTTAAGGAAATTCAGGTATATCGGAACAAATCATACAGCAACGCATTACATACCCAATATTTCGTGCATCAACGTACGCACGCTCTCGTGTAACATCTCCAATACACTACCGATCTCTCTCAAGCTCTTTTGGTCACTTGACGCAACGATTTCGTTAGCTGATGTTACTGTCTGGCCGTCCAGAATAAGGCATGTCTTCGACTGTCTCCCGACCATCCTTGAACGCATTATATCACTCGTAAGATGCTCTTTTTTGACAAACCAATTTCACCGAAAGCCTTTTGGCCAATGAATCAGCACACGACGTTTCGTTTACAATTTAACAAAAATACGTTGATCAATATTTTCACTTATTACATAAGTTGACAAGCACTACTGAGGTCGACTGAATTAGGACAGTGTTACCAACATGGAATACAATTTACATGCCTAATTACTACACGGGCGGTTTAAATTAAATTAATTCCTTTGTGACGCTCTAAAGACCAAACGCCAATTTTGATGATTTTTACGTCAATCGATTTGTCTTAACCTTACGAGTCTCAAGAGTAATTCCAATATGGCTACAAACAAAGGCGTATTGTGAAAATATTTAAAGTTGACGAATTATGTTAAGTGGGATATCTTTGCATAGGTATTCGAACGCTAGCAAGCTCTAATATGACATCGCGCCTACAACGAAATGAAGACAATCGTTCTATAAAAAAATATGTGACCTAATTTGGATTATGTGACGATCAGTTGATCGTATAAATTGTATTTCAGTCACGAGTATTTTTGCTATTGCCTATACTATTATATTACTATTGCCCTGCCTACTTCAGAGGTGTTTCCAAAATCCTGTAGGCGCCAGCAAATCTGCCTAACATCAACCCCTACAGATATAAACGACGACTCGTGGCGACATAATGTACATTTCCAAGTAGTTTTTTTTTGGCAACGATGCACACTCAAAGGACTACGTAGAACATTTTCAACATCATATGTTGCTGAATCAACAACAAATTTAAGCAGCAGCAGCAACAACATCAAACAACATGCGACGCTTGTGGCGACGATGGCAAAAAAAATCGTCGAGGATGCATAAAAAAAATATATATAGAGGTATATACGAGTATAATAATAAAAGGATGGTTTTAGCACAAACTGTTGGCGTCATGATGGTGTCGGCACGAAAACATTCATCTTCCTCTCGCCGGAAGTACTAAGTCAGTGTTCAGCGAAAACGCCGCAGTTGCAAAGGGGGCGAAAGCAAGAGTGGAGAGTGTAGCAGCGGAAAAAGGAATAGGAAACTTCTTGCAGCAAAGAGTCTCTCCAAGGATGCGACTGTTGCTGTTTTTGTTGTTGCTGCTACTGAAACTGCTGTTGATGGCATTTAAATAAAAAAGGGATTTCTCATTTCGCAAGAGTAACGCTTTGTCGTCGAAACGAATTTCAGAACTCAGCTCTGTGCTGTACTGAAAAGAAGTGCAGTGCAACGCAACGGAATACTTCCGGCATCCGCTCGAGTTGCAACTTGCCACGCTGCGCGTTTTTTGTGTGTGCGTTGGCAAAAAGTGGCCAAGAGTTGTTTACTCCATATTGCAACTCGTCCTTTTGGCTCCTGGAAGCATTGCAAGTTTCCTATATTCGCCTTGCCTGAATTCATTTCAAAGCTCGTTCGTCTCTTGTTCGCAGCGAAGTTTGCAACTATGAATTTCTTCTGAATTGAAAACAAACTTTCCTCCGTTTGCCGTTTGCGTTTGCCGACATCAACGCATTTCTGCGCGATTGAAGTGCAGAAAAGTTTCTTCGGCACACAATTGGCGAGCGTTGTGAGAAAGTCGAAACTCAAATATGTCTATACAAACTAAGCACAGAGTACGACTGTTTTATGCACTTTTTTGAGCAGTGCTCGGCAACTTTTGCTGCATTATGCACATTTCTGTGGCGGGGTACAACTTTCGCATCAACTTTTGTATATGGTGTATTTATTCATAGACGCCTTGCCTCCGCAGAGCCTCGTCGCTGTGCTAGCGAGCGTGTGGCCAGCATGCTTGGCTCCGCGTCCGAGCGTTGTCTGAACCGCAGACACTTTGTCTGGGCCCCGGTCATAAATCTAAGGCAACGCGCGCGCATCCTGTGTTGATACATACCTCTCCTCTCCCTCTCCGCCACCACAAGTTTAAGCCAAGAAAACCAAGTGAAACTTGCAACGAAACATCAAAGTGCTGCAGTGCACAATGCGCCAGATGAGATTAATGTCTTTTCTTCGAGTTTCGCTTATTCTTCTCTGCTAAACAAACACAAAAACTTTGACGAACGAACGACGGAGCTCTGCTCTGGTTGGTACAATATATTGTACTTCCATCGTTCCTTAGTTTTGTTTCAAAGTTCAAAGTGCATGGAATTTATTAAAGCACAGGCTCTGTTTGAATTTAAAGTTGCAATACAGTCGCTCGCCATACTGTCGAAAAATATGCGCACACCGGAAGGTAAATAGGAAGTGTATTAGCAAACGAAACGGAAACGTATTTACTGATCACATATCTATGGCGGCGCATCCTTTTGCCCTTCATTCGTGCGCCAGCACACGCAACACAGCTCGCATCCTTGCGGAGTAAATGACTGAACACCACCACTCTCTACGCTTCCTGCCTTTGGCTTGGCGGCAACTTTTTGTGCCAATCGAGTGCAACAGCAGCCGAAACAGCAGCTGGGACACATGAGTCGAGTCAAACGCCCAGCAGAGAAATGCGGTATTCGCTCCATTCCATGGTGGCGTTGAAGAACGTCGAGGATGTTTTTAATTTACGACATTGAACTTTTATTGGGCGAATTTCTGTTCATTTCCATGCGTGTATTAAGAGTAATGGCCAAACTGTCTGTCAGAAGTTCTTTTTCATTTATCGTTGAATAGTTGTTGCATTTTGAGGCGAGCAGGCAGGCAGAGTCTCTTAAATAAATTTATTCAATTCATCGAAAAGAAAATGAAAATTCGAAGATGTAGCTTGTATATGATGTCGATTGAACATTTATTAGTAATTTATATTTTGAAACCATTTTGTATAAATGGAGCTACTACAGGATGGAATAAATCGGTGTAGAAATGCACAATGCGCAAGGCCTGCTTAAAACCATAAAAGATAATCAGTTGAAACTGACAATTAATAGTACATAACATACATTGGTTCTGATGTAATTTCAACAGGTTTTGGAGCGCACATTGGTTGTTGCACTGTATTGAATACATTGTTGGCACAGAGTTTTACAAATTTGAGAAACCAGCTAAAAGTCATGAAGTCTGTATTTCGCAATGCAGTATTTATTTCATGAAACTGCAAAATCCGCGCACGAGATGGCGTAGTAGATAGTCGGGGAAGTTAGAAAGGACATGATACAAAAGGGATTCTCGGTTTCACTGGTTAATTAACTATTTATTAACGAAAATCAGAAGTTATTACATATTTTGAAAGCTCAGAATAAAATTAAAAATTGAACAAATTGAATATTGGCTCTCTTAGTACTCTACTCTAATTGGTGTACAAGGCTTAGCTCGATTCTTTTCAAACATTATTCAATGCGAATGATAAGATGGCGGTTGATCCCGGTGCTCCAATCATTTTCATAGACACGACCTCTCAGAATTGACCAAAAAACTTCTATTGAGCAATTCTCCGGGTCGTTGGTAGGATTGTCTTCCTTGGCAACCAAATGGATGTTCTTTTGTTCTAAGTGCTGTCCGGTCAGAACATGTCGTATTCATTATATTGTAGTTTGCTCTAATGTATGGCATCAGACGCTCATCAATACATTCCTCCAAATACACAGCATCAGTAATCAAGAAATTGAACAGAGAATTGGAATGAGAGTTTGTTAGATGTCACTTGGGCCGATTGTCAGCCATACCAAAACCTTCTTCTAAAACTTTTTTTTCGAAAACTTGACGTTCGATCGTGTATTATTTAGGTTGGCAGTGTAGAAGATGTTGTTTTCATTAATGTTAGAGTGGGAAAGCGTAAAATATGATTCATCCTCGAATATCAAAGACCATTTTGAGTATATGCGATAAAGTCGACCACACAAAGTACTAGCGTATTCAATAAGCCATGTGGAGTCCGATTATATTTGCAGACCTTAATATATATCTTTTTAAGAGCATTGTGCTTCGATGGCTGGCTACAATTGAACTTGCCTGCTGCTTATCGCTGCGACGGTTTATCCATGCTATTGAACAGATGTTGGACAGATGTATAAATTCCATACTTATACATAAATTGGTTTTCTCTTCCTGAATTGATTACCATTGGCATCGTTAATTGCATAAACTTTATTAGGTATCCTCATAGGTATCAAAATATGGGCATGAGTTTTTATTAGTTTTGAAAATAAATATATATTGACCTATATTTTGGTGCTACGTCACAGTAAAATTTTAAATACATTCAACATAAAAACGGGGCAATGTCTCTTGAAAATTCAAATTTATTTGAGTTATTTATAAGCTCAGAATGTAACTGGGCGTTTTTAGTGGTGGTTCAACATAAACTTACCCTTTTAACCGACAATGTAGAAGACTATGAACATCTAAAAATCAAAATTCACAGTATTTATGCGTTTATTTAAAATAAATGGCAGGGATGCAATCGAACCACGAAAGCTTTTCTTTCTTTTTTCGGGTAAAAAAAAAAAATGGAGTTGCTAAGCAGGAATCTATAACCCCCTAAAGTAAAGGGTCAACACTGGATGCATCAAACTGTGAGACGTCTCATAAAAAATTTACATGGAGAGGAGGTAGATTAACTTCCTGAAACCTTACATTGATCAGTAAGTTGAGATGTTAGATACATTTGTTAGAATTGTCAAAACTCATCAACGCCCCAGTAAGCGATAAAAAAAACAAGAAAATTAAGGTCGGACATAACCGACTGTAAGAGGCCCTATACCAGTACAGATCGCTGCTCGAATTTCCAAACCTATTACAGATCTAAATTGAAGTGAAAAATTTTTAAATAAACTCGTAAAATTACGGAGAATTTCTAGTCAAATGCAAAAGAACGCAGTCTCTATCTATTACCGGTTCCGAGATCCTTTCGTTCATACGGAAAGACAGACAGGCAAACGGACGGACAGGCAGACGGACATGGCTATATCGACTCCTCTATCGCTTCTGACCATAATGGGCTTAACTTTGGGGTTCTCCGACAATTATTTGTACCTATTACATACATTTGCACAAAACCAATAGGCTCTTGTATCTCGGTACAGGACCTGATAAAATTGGAAATATAAAGCATACCATTCTTAAAATTATGGAACTTCAGTGGAAGTTTGTGGCGAAAATAAATGAGACGGTTTTATTAGAGTAAGGGGAGATCGACTGGGTGCTATCTTCTCAGTCTTCTCACCATTCTCCTAGAAGGCGCCTCGCAAGTTCGTTTGGATGATTTTCAAGCCGATTCAAATAATCTTTTGATTGTAACATCGCCAACTTTGTCGACTTTTAAGTCCCTTTCTAGGTCGGAACTGCGCATGTACCAAGGGGCACCAGAAATCAAGCGCAAAGTCTTGCCCTGTAGTATCCTAACATTAGCTAGGTTTGGCTGCAATACCATAAACGTGCAAGATGTACCGCCAAGCTCGAGCAATAATTATTTTAAAAATGGCGACTTTATTCCTCAGCGAAAGTTTGTTTCTACTGTTGAGTAGCCAATGCATGTTCCTCAATCTTCCAGTAATGGGTTTGGTTACAATTGTGATGTGGTTTCTAAGAGTCAGCCGCCTGTCCAGGAATATATCAAGGAACTTATAACCCGAGTGTTGGCATATCAGCTGGTTATTAATGAAGACTCCCGGACAAGAGTCTGGACGTAAAGTATAAGTTACATTGGCACACTTATTAGGGTTAATGCCAATGTTCCATCGCTTAGCCCAGCGCTCAAAGCTGTGCAAGTATTGCTGCAGGATATCAGATGCTTCAAATACACAGCTGACTCTGACCAGGATAGCTGTGTCATCTGCAAAAGTTGCGATGAGCAAATCTTGGGCATTTTCAATTGGTATTTCATAGCTACTGGGCATGTCATGCGTGAACAGTGCGTATAAAAACGGGTCCAGCTCACTGCCCTGTGGAACTCCTGCACGTTTGGCCTTGAAACTGGACTCCACGCCATCCAATACAAAAGAAAAGCCCTGTCATGCAAATAACTATACAGAAATAAGCACAGCTGAGGCGGCAGCAGACTCTTAAGCTTACTTAGCAGCCCATCATGCCAAACTCGATCAAACGCCTGCTTAATGTCAAGATAGGCGGTAACCACGTACTCCTTTGCCTCGAATCCTTCAAGGATGAAATTTACAACCCAAAAGCTGTTCGATTGTTCCATGGGACTTACGAAATCAAAATTGATAGGAGGATATCCTTCTCCTGACTTTACTCACATCAAGCATTCGTGTCAATAGACAGCGCTCAAATAATTTTGAAACCGTAGGCAGCTGACTTATAGGCCTGTATGAGTCCAAGTTAGAGGGGCTTTTGCCAGCTTTATGAATCATGCAGAACTTTACCTTCTTCCATTGCTTAGCAATATGTCCCAGCCTCAGCACAGCATTGAAGATAAGCACCAAAAAGAGAACGGCTTTCAATGGCAATACTTTTAAAGTAAGATTATCCAGCCCATCTTCTCCAGGAGCTTTTTTCGGTTTCAGAGCTTTAATGTGCGCCGAGACTTCTTCCACAGTTATGGGAGCACCTGGAAGGCAAAATTGGCCGGGTATATCAAATACTGACTGGACCTCACGTGCTTTGGTCGTTGATGCCAGACCAAACTGTTAAAAGCGATTTTCTAAATTGACAGCAAATACCTCTGCTCGTTGCTTGAAGGTCTTGCCCAGGATCCGTCAGCCAACCTCGGACCACCTACTGTTTGTATCTCGTCTTATCTGGAATGAGTATATCAAGATTCAGGTCTAATGTTTTTTCCAGACCTCGACGAAACTCATTTATGTCAGTTCCAGGCGGAAGCAAACAGACTTCCGGTATTTTTGTTGCTTGCCAAATTTCGTATCAGCAATCTGTATGTTTTGTCCTCCCTTAGCTGGTAAGGGATAAGACTTTCTTATATTTTCCCGCGACACGGAAACAAAGCAAATTAATTCCGAATTTTGATTATTTTCTAAGCAAAGAATAGATACAACCGTAAGCTTCGAATGCAGAAAAGACAATGATGTATTTCTAATTGTTGAATAATGTTAATAATAAATGATTATGTATATGAAAAAAAAATTTTTTTTTTTTGATATTCAACTGCGTTGGGTCACCTCAAAACACCAAGACAGGTGAGCTATATTTTGTAAGGTTTTTTTTTATAATTGAAACGCAACTTGAGTCGCAACTGAGTCGGTTTAGTGCAGTGTTTAGCGCGACTTATTTTGGCGCGTGCTATAGACGTTTCTACATCCACCGCTTGTTAACGTCGCCTCCAGCCACATCGCTGCCCTTGATTAAGCCGCTACTAATACGATAACTTCTCCAAAGTCGAACTGTGTCTAAGGCACTTCATATTATGTGTATTTATTTATCACAACAAATCAATCAATCAAACATACCCTATAAACATTATATTGAAAATTATTAATTCCTTCCTAAAATTTTTAAACTGAAAGCTCCAAAGTTTGCAACGTTCACCTCTTTAATTGATAATTTTTGTCTTTATTATTTTAAGAGTTGGTTGACTGTCTTTTTAAAGGTGGATCGGACAAAATTTATCAAAGATATTCCAACTTAAAATTGCAAATTCATACACATGTGCATATATAAGTTTTGTACATCGGTGGAGCTATTACATCGGATGAAAAATTTTGTTTAAAATCTGCGGAGAAATTGAGTTACTTTGAAGATTAGTACTTAAGACTTTTGAATCGTGTCACTCTCTCAATTTACTTATATACAAGAAGAAGTAAAATACTCAGTGTAAAAATGTGCAGGGTATTATTTAGTCGCCAGCTTCAAATTAAAAAAAAAAAGTTTAAAAAAATAACAAGGTATAGTGCCTACAGCGGTTGGCGATAAGATAATGACGATGGTTGCAAGTGAAAGTGTTTTTGTCCCATTTCGAGATTGAATCCATTTTCTTTGCATATTAAAGGTCTGCGTGTTAGATTAGAATGGAATGTGGCCCACACTTACACACACACACTTAGACTGCTGGTGCTGATGTTCTTAAAAAGGACAGCCCAGTGCGGTGCTGCTTGAGTTGAGAATGAGTTGCGTGCCTCAAGTGTGTGTGTTGAGTACATCCATAAGTGTCATGTTCGGCATCCGTATCCTTATTCATCCTGGCTTGGCGTGCACGCACGTTTTTTGCGCCCTTTTTGTTTTATTGTGTTCACGAATTTGGATGAAGAGTGAACGGCACGAAAAGTAGTATATCGGCGCTGAATGTGTGTATGTGTGCGTGGGATACAGAGTATATGTGTTTGTATGTGTGAGCCAAATAAATTCCGTAGCGCTAGAAGCAAAGATTTATTATCAAATTAAATTTCTGACAGAATTTATTGCTTTATCTCTCGCCGAGCATAGTTCTTTTGCTCTTTCTGCAGCATCAACACTACGGCACGGCACCATCCGCGTCACCACCAACTGCAAACCGAAGCGTTCCAAATGAAACCAAAGCGAACCAATGCCTGCCAGCCAACCAGCCAGCTATTCCAGCCTCAGTCCTGCCAAATCCGGAGCTCCGTCTAAGGCTCAGCTAGAGCGAACCGTTCCAAATTTGATGTTGAACCGCGCCTGAATTTTATTTCGTTTTATGTTTCTTGTCGATTTTTCCATCCCGCCTCCCCGTACGCTCCCTTTTTCACTCATCGTTTTATGTTTATAAAATTTATAGTGAACAAATTTGAACAATATGCGCGAATTGTGCTCGCGTGTGCTTCTGGAATTCATTTCGCGTTTGTTTCGCCATCGGTGAATCTTGCAGGGCATTTGTCCTTACACACAAATATACTCGTGTTTGTACAATACATATGTGAATGTAAGGACATCATAAAGTGCAAATATAGTGCAACATAATAGACGTTAGCACGTATCCCACAGCAGGAAAGTACTTCACATTAGCGCCGCTATATAAAAATGTATTTTTCCTTCGCATAAAAATGATGCATTGACACTGGCTGTCGTAATTAAGGAGCAACTTGTTGGAAACAGCAACATGTCCAATGTTAGAATTGAAAATACGCGGAGAACATGTAGATCAGATTTTAAGAAGAAGATTCTATAGATTCGATAGCCAAAAATATTTGTCGTAGTTTTATTATATTACTTTTATATACCTTACGCTTTTTGGTTTGTATAATCGATATTTTTATTCAATTGATTGTTGATTTGAAATCAATGGGATGGACTCTTATGAGTTGGACTCTTATCGTGTAGATACGCCAAAATATATATACTTTATAGGATCTTCGATGTCTCTTTTATTCCGTTACATACTTACCGTTTAATTGATAATACCAAAAGCAGGGTCAAAAGAAAAAAAACGAAGAAAAACATTGCTTATGCTCCTGCTCCGCTACGAATGTGGTTTGATAAGGGATTTTTTGAAGAAAATATATTTTTTCCGGAAATAAGCATTTTGTTTCTCAACATAGTTTCCTCTTAACTAAATACATGTACTCCAGTGATTTTTATTATTTTGATTCCATTCAATTTTGATAGGTTATCTTAAGAATGGAGTTTATTAGTTATTGGGGGCTAACCCTGAAGAATATGCTGGATAGGGTAGCAGTTCGTAACCCATTTTATTGATATTTGCTTATGTGACTACACACGTATATTCCATTGTCTTGATGGAATAGCACTTTTTTCTTTGCCCATTGCTGTCGATTTTGCTTCAAATCCAAAAGCTATAAATAATATTCCCCGGTGATCGATTTACCCATTTGAAGGTAATCGATGTTTAAGACACAACGACATCTCAAAAAACTGCGGTTACTACCTTGTTGCCCGAGAGACCCATTTCTGTCTTTTTTGGTGCATGTTCATAAGGAGATTTGATGTAGTGTGATGGAATAATGTTTCGTCTAAGGCAACGTGCGGATTGCAGATGAACATCGCCAATCACGGATAAATTTTTCATATCCAAATATTCATTTAAAATGTGATGTACCTGAGCAGTTTAAATGCCTTAAACTATCTCCGAAACTTTTATTCTCAGATCTTCCATTTTCGTTGATTTTCACGAGGTTGTCTCTTTTCAATGGCTGTTGCTTGACCTTTTTTTGGTAGTTGACGGGAGCAGTGTGGCATTAAAAAATGTCTGATCGAACAACCTTCCTATAAGCCGATCGATTTCTAAATTCTACAGCTTGCAACTACGCTTCCACATATAAGATGCCAAATTTGACATACCTAAGCAACTATTTGTAACAGTGCATCACATTAGAAAGTCTAATTAGTGGGATTATTTGTTCTTACTCTACTAAAATATTTACAGTAACAAACATATTTAGGAAGATGTTTTAAACCCTGTACCCATGTTTCTCCGTATGAAGAACTTGGAGACTATAAGAGTTAGAGCTTTATAGTTTGGATAACTAGATTTTCCAATCCATTATTCAGATTAATTGTATTAAATTAAAGTATTAATCCGCCCTCCCAAAGTGGGACGGGGGATAGGTGGTGGGCACTTTCCTCACGCTACAGCGATTTCGTATATAGCTAAATGTTTACGTCATAAAGATCATATTATAGTTTTGGGAGATTTGAATTAACCCAATATAACATGGTCTATATGGTGGGGGAAAACCTGTCCGACCCCTTTGATACCAAGAGAGGTTTCAGGCAGGGCGATGCTCTGTCGTGCGATTTTTTCAATCTTCTGATGGAATTCATCATACGCCAGTGCCCGTACATACAGAGTACGCCGGGCTCGATCTTCCAAAAGGAAGTGATGATGATCGCTTACGCCGATGACATCGATATCATCGGTACGCAGGAACGGCAAGACAGCAAGGTTTTCTCAGAGATTGAAAAACAGTCTCGGCTCATGGGTCTAGCGGTGAACGAGGACAAGACGAAGTACTTGGTGTCTTCTCGCACTCCGTCATCGCGTCTTGGACGGTCAGTGACGATGGAGGACGATGGAAGGTTCTTCGCAGGATTTTTGGTCCTATTAGAGTCGGCGAAGAGTTTAGGTCCCGTATGAACCGCGAGCTGTACGAGCTATTCGATGAGGTTTACATAGTCCAGCGTATAAAATTCCAGCGGCTGAACTGGGCTGGGCAGCTTATTCGAATGGATGAAAGAGCTCCAGCACGCATGGCTTACATGGGGGTCCCAAACTTGTTTGGTGGACGCCGAAATAGAGGACGACCGGGCACTCGATGAAATGACCAGGTATGGAGAGATCTCTCCGTACTTGGCATTCAAAACGACTGGCGCCAGCGCGCACAAGACTATGGAGGCTGGCGCGCCTTTCTAGACGCGGCCATGACCGGTAGACGATTGACGGCCATATGAGTAAGTAAGTAACATGGTCTATGAATGATGATTCTCCCATTTTAACACCAACTGCCAAGTACTATTTTTAGATAGTCTTCTTGATTTGTCTTTGCAACAGTTCTGGATCTGGTATTCGTTGACAATGGATGTAATATATCCGTTGAAAGAATACCTTCCAGAATATTACCAGAAGATAATTATCATCCTATTTTGCAGCTTTTTTTCAGTTCGATAAGTTCCTCGTTTGGGGAATATTAAATCTCTTCAACGTGTCAAATATTTAGTATTAGTTATTCAGTTATTCAGTACTGATTGGACAGTTCTCGAGGCATGCACTGGCGTTGAGACGGCATTGAATATGTTATCCCATCCTACGACTTTATATCATCTCCTGTAATTACCATATCTAATATGCTAATTTATCTTAAATCCATTGAATTTTCATGCCTGCCTGGTCCTGATAATATTCCTAGTTGTATACTAAAACAATGTACTAGCTTTATTTGTGTCCACTTGTCTTTAGGCCCTGTACCGAAGGTACAAGAGCCTATTGGTTTTGTGCAAATGTATGTAACAGATAGAAATAATGGTCGGAGATCCCCAAAGTTACCCCCATTATGGTCAGGAGTGATAGAGGAGTCGATAAAGCCATGTCCGTCCGTCCGTCTGTCCGTCTGTATGAACGAAAGGATCTCGGAAACGGTAATAGATAGAGACTTCGTGTTTTTTGCATTCGACTAGGACTACTCCGGAATTTCACAAGTATATTTTAAAATTTTGCCCCTCCCCCTTCCCCATAAAATCGCCCCCAAGGAAAAATATTTCTTCTGCACAAAAAAAATTGAATTTGAACGATCCCCCTTTTCTTTTCATTCATATTCACGCAGTGAGAAGTGGTCATGTGTTTGGTCATATGCTCGGGAAATAGGCGACCTGAACTGGTACAGGGCCTCTTACAATCGGTTACGCCCGACTGAAATTTCCTTACTTGTTTCTTTTTAAACTTTCTATAAAACAAAGAAAC
>JAWNNP010003687.1:0-34825 GCA_035044805.1 Leucophenga maculata | reverse complement strand
ATGCACAACTTTCATATTTCATTAGTCATTTTTTAAAATATTTGAAATTTAAAATATAGAACATTTACATTTTGGACGAATCATCATTTTTGCCATCTTCATTGATTTATAATTCTTACCAAAATAATACCACGTTATTCCCTCACCCCGATCATCACTGCTCTTCGGCAAATATAGTCCATTTAGGTTGCTATTGAAAAGAAAATACTTAATATATGTCCAATATTTTATCACTAACAAATTTCAACTTACCTAATGGCACACTTGCCATACCACCAGCCACCTTTTCTTTTGTCACGACACAGTTGCCAGTGCGGTAACTGCGTCATTATCTCGATCAAAGGTAGAAAACTATTTCGCACCCCGCTTGTGATGTCCGGAATGAATTCCCTGCATCTCCTGGATAATAGCCTAGTTCTTGTAGGCCGTAACTGCTCACTATTCGTGAGCCAATCAGAACGTATGTCGTAATATGCTACATTCTCGTTATTCGAGTATCAAAATCTTGAATAACAACTAGCAGCTCATATCTTTCCATGGTTGTCATTTTATTTAATTTTTCCAATCCAATGAAAAACTCGCCATTTGTTCTGATTTCACCAAAGCCGGCTCGATATTCCGACCATGGGCGATAAAAGTCAACGCTGCCATCAATGCGTTGTTGTATCACAGTCCAACCACCCATTTTCGTATCAGCATCACAAACAACTGGAAATGGTTCCAACCCTGAATTCGGTAATGAAATATTATAAACACCAGTTTCATTGTATGTGGCTTCAGCGCAATTCTTCGGCAGCGGTTTTTCCACAATTTCCTTTTTACAGCTCACTGTTCCAGTCTTTAATATTCCATTAAAATACTCTTTGAGGGGCTGCACATCATTCGAAAACTTTTGTAAGCTACAAAAATATTTTATTTTTAATTTTAAAATTTTGTGCAACGTATAGCAAGTGTACAGACCTTTCTTTGAATATATTAAAGGATTCAGATGCATCGGTACAATTAACTAACGCACATTGACTTATCGTTTCTATAAAAAAAAAAAAACACGTAAGTTAATAATTTATCTTTAAGTAGTTTTTAAATGTTTAATGCATTACTTCAAATTATTCACTTCAATTTTCAGTTGAACATTTTCCAAACGTAATTCTGTATTTTCAAGTTCCAATTTTTGAGCTTTTTCCAAAAGTAATTTTGAATTTTCGATTTCTAATTCAATTTTTTCCTGGAGCTCTTCACAATGACTTCGAGGCGAAGCCAGTGCTTGGCTTATTAAAGCAAATTTTACAAAAAATGAGATGAAACAAATTTTGAATAGCTTCATTTTTTTTATTTTTTTTTTTATAAGAGTCCGCTTCTGTTTATTTCGAAGTATAAAAACCAACTGCATAATTCAAAAATTTTATTCAATTATTTATACTAATTGCCAAGTATTTCGCATAAAATGCTTATCGCATTCCTATATTCGCAATCGAAATTCAATTCTAAGAATAAACTTTTTGTAGAAAGCAAACGGAATAAAAGAGATTACAAGCAAAGCTTTATCAGCCTTTTTTGTATGCCGCTTACTGAAGACCCAACCGGATGACTTTGGTGACTCGGACTCATATTTTAATTGATTAAATCTTTAAACGTCGCATTTTTTGTGGTTTTCAGTTTAATATATTTTTATTTAAAAAAAATGCAGAGCTATGGCGAATTTTCATTATCTTTTATATAAGGGCAGGGTATCGCCCCACCGATTTTGACCAAAATCGCAAAACAATTAACATGTATACCATTTATGATTCCTTTTCCTTAAATGAATGGAGATATGTTGAATTTTGTTCGTGTCAAGGGGATCGGATAAATAAAATTTGGTATACATATATGCTAATCAGGATCGGGAGAAGTAATTGTGTTAAGTTTGTTCAAAACTCCTCATATCTTTGCATCCAATTAAGGTACATAAATAAAAATTGTCCATCTCGTACCACTATTTGCGACTGGTATACAGTTTTCAAAGACCGTCGGGAAGACTTGAATGACGGTGAACGTTTGGGCCGACCGAAATCTTCAGTGAACGAAGAAAACATCAAAACTGTCCGTGAATTCATCAAAAATGAGCCGAAATCGTCAATGCGGTTCATGGAATCGGAATTAGGATTGTCCATAAGCTCAATACATCGCATTTTGGTCGATTATTTGTTCCGCATCAATTGAAAAAGGAGGTGAAGACATAAACGATTTTTTTGGCGCTTCTTGTTTGCATCAAGTGTTTCTAAAATCTGCCATCATGTTTACTTCCCACCTTCACTGATAGCGAGTTTCGATAACTTTCATATCTTGATGGAAACGTTCAACTTGCTCTACACTGAAGTATCTTAAGTTTTTTTAGAATTTTTTTCAAAATGGGTGTCTCTGAAATCCAAGTTCAAATTCATTAAATATAAACATCGTAGTATCTCGCAGTTCTTTATTAGCTTAGCAACTTATTACTTATTTTATCAGCTTATTTCTTTGTATTGTGGACATTTTCGATTTCCTAAAAAGTTTTGGTAACTTCTTGAAAACTCAGCCAGGCTGCTTTCTCTCGATGTTTCATTGTACTGATAAAGTCTTTATTCTTGAAGAATTTACTAATTTGAAGAACATCATTTAATTTTGGCCTCAGAAATTTTTGTGAATACACTTGAAAATAGTTGAAACATTTATCCTTTTTATCAAATGCTTCGACAAACTGTTTCTTAAGAACTAGCTTGATATGCAGCGGTGGAGGCCAGATCTTTAATTGATTTGCGAGTTATTCACATTCAAGTCTGATTCTCAATTTCGATACACAGAAACTTTTGTACGCGGTTCTGTGTCTGCCATGTCGGCATCAAAATTATTACTATGTGGCGCTTACCTTGATGCGAACGCACGTTAAATGTATTCAGTCTTTATAAAATCTTACAGACTCGTGAATTCGAAGGTTGTTACATATATTTCTAGCCTGAGCAACAAAGCATGTTACCAAATGCAATATGACGTTTTCATCGTAAAGTCTGGCATTTTTTTGGCCTAACTTACAGTGAACACTTTGTTGTACGAGCGCAATTTTGTTTCGTTACAGGCACCTGAAAAAGTCAAATGCTGAAGAAATGCGTGAGAGGTGCGTCAAAAGCCATCTACTAAATCGTGACAGGTGATGGAACGTGGATATCTGCAAATGAGCCCGAAACAAAACAGCAGTTGACCGTCTGAGCCTTTCAAGACGAGCAAAATCCAACAAAAGTTACTCGCGTTGTTACGACTGTGCAGCTTGTGGAAAGAAGAACGGTCAATTATGAATGGTATACAACCATTTGTTTGCCTGAATCATACTTCATCAAGATAATGTGAGCTCTCACACTTCGGCCGTAACAAATGACGCTCAAAACATCGAATTACTTTGTCATCTGGCGTACAACCCTGACTTTGCACCAAATTAGTTCTTCCTGTTCCCTCACATTAAAAATAAACTACGCGGACAGCGGTTTTTAATTTCCGAAGAAGCGGTTGATGCCTTCAAACCGCATGCTTGGGAGGTACATCTTTTGGAGAGGCAAAACTGCTTCGGGAAATGCAAATGAGTATCGATCTTAATGGTGAATATTGTGAAAAAGAATAAAGCGATTTTTTCTCATAAATTACTGTTTTTTCATGGTTAGGCTACAAATATATGTAGCAACCCTCGTAGATGTAGGAAGGTTGGTGAGTTTTTAGTTTTAGGTGAATCCGGTGAAAATAGAAATTATTGTATGGAATAATAGATCTTCAATGTTGAATTTAAGAAAATGCCTCAAGTAAGGAGTTGCAAGCCATATTGGGTGTGAAGAGCCTACACATGCTTTTATTAGAGAAGTGGAAGAGTATTTTTAAGCCGTGAACTCAACGCCACATTAATCCACATTAAGAAACCTGACATGTTCAGCATTTTTAGATTTGAGAATGTTTCAATTCCATTTGTTTCACACTAGTAAATACCATAATAAACTTGATTGCTTGTCAATTTAAGCTACATTGTTTAAAATCATTTAAACAATATGTTAATACCCTGCACCGAAAAAAAAACCTTGTTTATATAAATGCAACAATGAGGAGGAATAGTGGAGTCTATAAAATTTTCTATCCATTTCGAAGGCTGAGTCGAGACAACTAAATGTTTGTTCATCAGTTTACTTGATTTCAGAAACTGAGATCTAGAGTCAGTTCCCATTTACAATTTTAGAACATTTCTGGGTGGATACTCACAGTGCTCACTACACCCTTTATACAATTATTTTTCTACCTTATAAAGAATGTTACTCAATCAAAATTAAATGTTTTTATTTTTTAATCAGTATACCTAAAATACATGCATGGTGCAATAAAACGAATTTCCTAAAAATTAACAATTCGAAGAATATTTCAAAATTTTTTCCATCCGTTAGATTCTATTGTGTTTATGAGTTTGATGAACAGGAATAAAAAAGTACAACTTATGGGTCTTGAAGTTAAAATCGTTTTTTTTTTTTTATCAAAGACCGTCGCATCTGCTAGTTTTGAAAGGGTTGTGTGATTGGCAGCTGCAATGAATTGGAAAATATTGTGCAATGGCAACATTCTCCCATTGTGATTTCTACTATTTTTTGAAAGATTTAGAGTTACTGCTGTTACTTTGATAAAATTGGCATTGCTTCCTTCAGAATTTTGCTCTGCACCGCTGCTCTACGCATAATATGATGATCAAGCCAGAACCGATGTGCCGTCATCATAATATTGTCCTTCAGTTCCTTTACTACAGCAATCAAATTGTCCACTATTGTGCCGGGTGATTCATATTCATTCGGTATTATACCCTCCACAGAGTTCTCAAAGTAGCTGAACATGGGAAACCATATGCGTGTGCGTGTGGCATCACCATGCATTAGAGCCTGGTTGTTTGCCAGTGTGTGATAGTACAGGAACAAGCGTGACGTTATATAAAATGCCACGAATACATCGATTGAATAGTGTTCGTGTGCGGCAAGTAAAAAAAATATGCCAAACATATTCAAGAGCCACGTAAGCGTATGAAGAAAGTACAATTTGCGTGGCGTGTACTCGGTAATTAAAAAGTTGAGCAGTGTCAAGGCGACTGTGTGACCGCTGAACATGTTGTCACCGCAAGTGCGCACGCCCTGCATGGACATGCCGATACCACTCCAAATAGTATAGGCATAACGCATGCGTATCCATAAAGCACTGATTAGATCCAATTCTGCATCGTTGACATAAAAATCCTTCTGATTGCACTGCAAATGCGCACCAGGTACACTCAACGAGGTTATCACCATGGTCACACAGCGTAGCAGAAATACGGTGCCGGCCAGCGCAAAGAAACGTCTCAGCACAACTGTGCGATATCTGTGGAATAGTATGACCAGTACCCAGATTGTAAGGAGTAGCGTGCCTGTTATTTCGCATACATTCACTGCCCACGGTATATAGGGCACCTTATCCAGTATTAAATCCGGCAAAGGCGGATATCGCTTCATATCGGGTACACGTTCGTGCACAATGACCATAACAAAGGATGTTATCCATGTCACAAGAAAAGAGTAACCAATGCTAATTGCCGTTTTAAAATATTCCTGCGGAATTTTATACTTGCGCGATTTCATGTAGGCGTCTGGGTTGCTAAAATTACATGGACCCTCCACTGCGTGGGCACACTTTATATGTGCGGGAGGTTTAAGCGCAACTGCCAAGCCAATTGGTGCCAGATTTAAGCCGCTCAGCTGTAGCTGTTTCACAGCCAGCCAAAATTTCTTTAGTTCGCCAAAGGTTATATTATAATTCAGCCTGTAGCGCAAATCGCGTATGTCGTTCTCATTCAGCGCTAGCAACACCTCTCCATCAATTGATTCCAGTTGCAAACACTTGAGCAGCAGTGGAGAGTAATGTTCGATCTGCTCTGCCCAGTAGACAACATCTTCCACCTGCCAATCCTTCACTGGTTTTTTTAACGAGAATATGGCTGTGCTTCGCGCTTCCAGTTTAGCAGATTTCAGGCGCTGTTTGTATTCATCAGTTGCTATTGGCTCGGACGTTAGTTGAGTCGAAGTGGAGGCTAGCAGTCTGTATGATTCCTGTGTCCTTTGTGCTTTAGGAATTGTAATTTTCGACATTGCTTGATATTGACGTGCAATATACTTTGAAATCGGTTTGCTTAGCGTGCTCAGGCGTTGAATAATAATGTAGGCACCAGGATATACGACTTGCTTTACGGCAGAGACACGCCACTGAGTAAAATTGAAAAAAAAAAAAATTTATTTCAATAAATTTTTTCCGAGCTGTATGATTTTAAGCTTTTTTTATGTTTTCGATATAGTTAGCAAAGCAGTTTCATCAGAAATAATTATTAAAAGTTGAATTATTATTTGGCGAACACTCCTGACCCCACACCAAGTCCATAAAAATGTCAAACATGGATATTGACATTCAAGCAATGATAAGTGGTTTCCAAAGACGTTTCACGTAAAATCTAAGTTTTTGAGAAAAATCTATTTAAAGTCTCAAAAAACATATAAACACTTTATACATATTTTTCCTTAAAGATTCATAAAATGGTAAATATGTAATAAGGGAGTTTTATAAAAATGTTCTTAATTATTCTTGAAACTATTAGCAACAAAATGCAATACTCAATATAATGACATCAGAAAGAAAGCTAAAACAAAAAAAAGTCTAAACCAAAACTTGTTGAAAATAATATAACTGGCTACACGCTATACCAATAGTCCTCTGGTAACCCTGCGGGTTTGGCTCAACACACGCTAAGTTCTCTCTAGCTCAGTAGTACTGATCCTACCGCCGCCGTGGTAACAACGTACGCAATGACTGCGCCGTTTTTGTATAACAATCAAGGTGCGTTGGCTCACTTTTAATTAATCATTAATTACTCTGGATGAGGACCACTTTCATTCATTGCTACTATAACGTTTTCGATGTCTATGTTGATTTTATTCCTTTTTTTATTTTGTTATAAAAACCATCGCATATAACAAGAGTATAAACTTAATGCGTATTATAAGCTTCCAGCCACATTTAATGAAAAATTTGGATTTACCAAGGAAAGTGCGGTTTAGAAAAGTACAGCAAACCCTTCACGTATTAAAGACGTACAAAACTGAGTAAATGGAGTTACCATGAGTTTATGTTTAAAATTTTTATCGTTTGGTTCTGTTATCATATTTAGTATTGCTTTTTATTGCTAATAGATTAAGGAATATTTCCTGAAAATGTCATAAAATAAATGAATTAGTCGATTGCTTTTAGAAGTTCAACAATTTCGTCTCCGAGATAAAATCAACTCGTAGTCTCTGTGCCCTGCAAATAAAAGCATTCATGCCTCGCAGCTGTTAATTCTAAGGTATGCATGCGCCGTATGAATTTTATAAATAATCTTAATTCTGCGATCCATTGGAAGGGCGAAATGTTTATGCTATTTTATTTCCACTGAAATTTACAAGTCCAAGGGAAATATAACAAACAACTTAAGGGCCAAATCAACGGACGGACGCATTTTTACGCTCATTTTTTACAGCATCCGTCCAAAACGCACCAGATCTTAAAATTGCATTGGAATAGTTCTACACGTTGTATAATTCTGCATGGTTTATAGCATAAACTCACTCACGGTGTTTGAAGTATGTGGAAGGCGAATATAATATTAAGAAAGTATTCCGATCTAATAAACGAGTTTGTCTTCTTCGTGATGTTCAAGTATTGCATAACGCAATTTTTGAAGATTTTTTACCCTCCTATCCCCCATATAACGCGCCTTTACATTTTTCTGTGTAATAGATCCCACAAGTTGCACATCTATTCTGTTCTTGAGTTTGGATTGTACTGATGGGCAAAGCAAACCGTTAGGCATCTGTTTAAGCCGAGGGCGATAAATCAACGGACAACCACACAAGAAGTGGTGCAAACTGGCACGATCCTTTATCTAGCTGACTAGGTTCCACAAGCTTGCATGAGGCATAAAGGTTTGGACAGGGTAACGATAGGAAAGTTTCAGGAAATACTGATTTCTATGCACCCTCGAGAGAAAACAGCACAACTCGTTCGCACATTTAATCACATGCAAGAAATATGTGGATTCACGAATAGGAGCGCTATACTAAGTAATATTAGGTTCTGCTAGATATATTCCGCCGAAACATCGTAGTTGTCAATTTTCATTTCCCTCCAGACCTTAGCAAGTGTCTTCCCAGCTTGCTGAAAATAACGTTTTTTGAAATCAACATCAATTGTAGTTCCTTTGTGTTCGAGATGAGAACCTAAATGCTCTTGAGAAGGCCATCCGTCACTGAACTGCGCTCAACCCAGCAGCATTGTTCGCTATGAACAAGTTAAACTTATTGAAGTGTTGAATGACAACGTTCTTGAGTATCCGATAGCGCGGGATTTCATCCGCGATGATGATCACAGGCTTCACGATGTTCGATTCTGTCATCATTAAGGGTTTGAATGCAGACATTGATAAAATTGATTTGGAATCACAAGCATGGAAGTTTGCTGTGCAAGAAGCATGTCCCACTACTTAGCTTTTTCCTTACCGAAACTATCAGGATCAATGTTGACGCCGACCTATACTTTGGGAATAAATTTGGGCCGCACTGTCACGCCCCAGTCATGTTCAGGTGTTAGTACTGCATATCAACCTTCAACAATCATTATGCAACGATAATTAGGGTATCCAGGATAACAAGTCGCGAGTCATAGCTACGCTGGCTTGTCAGCATAAGAGCTTTTATAGGCCAATTACAGCTAATGATGCAAATCTTCCTCTTTTGAGAACATTACAGTGTGAACTAACTTTAACAACACTGATTACAGCAATGTGCTGCTGCTTTAACACCAAAGAATACTAACAACGAAAATAAAATCAAGGGATTTCTCAAACATTACGCACAAAAGCGCTGTTTACTTGGAAGATACTTATTCTATAGTTTTTTATTTAAAAAATAAACAATTTACGTTCTCAAATAAGCCCCAATTTCTCGGATTAAAAGAAGGGGTACTTGAATCATTTTGGAAAGAGTTTTTCAACGTGTCTTTGCTCATTTTTAATGTTTATTCGAATTGATATGTCACGCCCAAATCTTAGGCTAATCCCAGAAAAATTCACCAAAATACAATTCATCAATATATGCTCAAATATTGATATTGTGGCTTCTCATGTACGTTTGCTTAATTATTATTTATAGCTCATTTTTTGCAAACTTTTTGAGGAAACCCCATTAAAGATGCATTTATACTGTTTGGTTTGCAATAAAGCACCTACGAACATAACCATTAACAATTGCCTTAGAAGCAATTACTCCATGCACTTCTTCTGATTTTCTGCCGAAGCAAGTCAATATTTAAATAAAAGCTGTCACAATACACAATAAACAAAACACTTTTTGGTGCATTTATTAAACAAACAACTAAATTATTAAACAGACAAACCGAAAGTCTCGCATCTAATTGCCATTAAATAAACACTTTGTGCACAAATATTTAACACACATCTTGGCCTGGCGATTGTTGCCGTCGTTGACCCTAGAAGGTAATTGAAATGGACTTCGTGACATTTACCATAAATATCAGATTATAGACATTATTATAGCCGCATTGATGTTGTTGTTTGTGCAGCAACAATAACAAAACTTGAACACATACGAGTACATACGAGTATATGCTACCACACAGACATATCATATATACCCATATGAGTATATGAATATACCCACAGCTCATGTGAAATTCATGACCTTTTGAGTGCGTCTGTTTGTGTGCGAATGCGTTCGAAGGTTTATTTTTGTTTGTATTTTTTGTTTTGTTTATGTCTGCAACATGAAACAAAATTTCTTCAATTCATTAAAAATTACTGCAAAATATTTTGTATTCATTGAATTTGCCTTTTTTTCTGCTTCCGTGTAGCAAATTTAAAATTAAAATTTTTGGTAAATGTTTTTCTCTTTTTTTACGCTTTAAGCTTTTAGTGATTTACATTTTAAATATTTAAAATACTCGACTCGATTTTTTGTGTCACAAAATAATTGCAAATGGCTTGAAAGTTGCATAATTTATAATTTAATTGACAACTTTATTAATATTATTAAAGTTAATTTGTGTTTTTATTTTTTGCTTGTTTTTGTATAAAAAAATGTCACAACATAAATATTTTTTAAATGAAAATACATAGTTTAAAATGTGATAATATGAGCACAATTTTATGCTTTTATATGCAAATAGTTATAAATCAATTAATATTTATTGAATTTAGATAAACTGTTAATCGGATTTTTTTATTTGTATTTTTTATGTTGGAAAATATGGAATTTAAAAAATAAAATTTTGTTTAAACTTTATTAATTTCTAAATATATGCGTTTGAATTTTTATACTCCAAATTTTGCTCAGCATTTTAATATTTATATATGAATTTTCAAAATATATAATACTATCCGTATTATCCGTATCCGTGTTATATAATTGATCTTCTGCAGAGTTGGTAGCAGCTCGAGTAGCCTAGGTCATAGCCCAACCCATTGGAAATGCGCCACGGTTTAGTCCAAGGAGAGAAAAAATTACGCAACACCTAATGGTTTTAAGACAATAAACTTTTCATAGTTTTTGTTAAAAATGGTGGAAAAGATGATGCGCAAGCACATTAGAGATGTAGCGCTGTAAAGAAGTTTGTTACATTAGTCTGCATGGAGTCTAGTGGTCGATAATGTGCTTCAGTATACTGCGTGAAACTTTCATGCAATGCCAAGGCTTTGCGAACGTTTACTCATTATAGCACGTAGGAAGTTTAAGGAGACACTATGTGACATAATCAGTGCGAGACTCAAGATCACACGGTCAAGTGGTGCATTCAAGTGGGACTTGAAATCAACTCTGCCAAACCAATAATTGTTTTTTAGAAAGGAGAGACAGCCGTATATAGGTCTTATAGATCTTGATTTTTGTCCTTCAAGAGAAGACTTTACTTCTCATTTGCTTGCTTAGCCCAACAAAACATCTGTTTGCAAGCGTGATTCTTCGCCTGATCTCCAGGCTGACGTTGTTGTTACTGGTTATCTCTGTTCCAAGATAGACGAAGTTTTCTACAACACTGGAGTTGAAATTCTCCATCGTCACTGACCGTCCAAGACGCATTGACGGAGTGCGAGAAGACACCAAGTACTAGACCCATGAGCCGAGACTGTTTTTCAATCTCCGAGAACGCCTTGCTGCCTCGATGTATGTACGGGCATTGGCGAAGGATGTATTCCAACAGGAGATTGAAAAAATCGCTTGATAGAGCATCGCCCTGCCTGAAACCTCTCTTGGTATCAAAGTGATCGGAGAGGTTTTTCCCCACCCTGAAAACGCTTTGTGTGTTAGATAGCGTCGCCATGCAAAGACGGACAATCTTTGCCGGGATACCTAGTGCAGACAGGGCGTCGAAGAACTTTAATCGTACCGGCGTGTCGAAAGCGGATTTGTAGTCGACAAATAGGTGGTGAGTGTCTTTGTTGAACTCACGGGTATTTTCAAGATTTGTCGTAAAGTGAATATTTGGTCACTGGTCGACCTCATTGGTCTGAAGCCACACTGATACAGTCCTATCAGTGAGTCGGTATATGGCTTCAGCCTATTACACAATACGAGCGACAGAATCTTATATTCAATGGAAAGGAGACTCATTCCGGAGTAGTTGGCGCAAACAGCGGGGTCTCCTTTCTTAAAAATAAAGATGTAGCGTTTCTAGCAGAATTAAAAAAAAAAAGAATTTGTTTATTAAGACTCCCAACAAATTGGAATAGATTTGCATGGGTGCTACCTCTTATAGTGGTCCGGTTTTGACCATGAATATGAAAAAATGTATATTGATTTACGTAATTTGGACCAAATTTTGCGTTCTTAGAAGGAGATTGGGATTGTTGAAACGTATATTAAATATACGTTATTTGAAAAAGGAATAGGAACGCCTCAATGTCCAAGCTTGAAAAAAGGCGGACAATTAGAGATAGAGACCTCTAATTGTCCGCCTTTTTTCTGCTATATACATTTGCACAAACTTTTATTCTATGTTTTAAAGGGTAAAAAAATGGCAGCTCATTTAGAGGTCATGAATATATTTATGGTATCGCAGCATAATCAAAAATAGCTAAAGTTCGGATACTACAGGCCAAGACGTTGCGCATGATTTCTGGTGCTCCTTGGTGCATGCGCACTTCCGACTTAGAAAGAGACTTGAATGTCGACAAAATTGGCGATGTTATAATGCGCCAATCAAAAGATTATTTGGTTCGGCTCTGTAAAACCATCCAAAACGAACTTGCGAGGCGCCTTCTACAACAGCGCAGAGTTGGAGGTGTTAGAGTGGCTAGAAGGCTGAAAAGATCGCACCCTGTCTATCTCCCCCATAGATATCTTTAGTTATTAATAACTTATTACTTATTCCAGCAATAAAATTTTGTTTGTTACTACTTTCTCTCTAAGCGAATTAATTTAAGTTATTCTATAAAATAACAGTACAATTAATATTAATTAAACCAAAGAAAAAAAACTTTAACAAATAAAAAAAAAAAAAAAGTTTCTTAATCTGCGTTCCGTAGATGCGCACAGATTCCAGATTGTTGGAAAATATATAGTCAATGAATAGACAATAGAAAGGTGTATCACATGCGCTTATTGTTACCCGTGACACTATTGGTAACTGTTATGATGTTGTTGTTGACGACGACGTGAGCTTGAACGCCGCACTGCCTGACGATTTCAGTAGCGCTGTTGTTGTTGTCGTTTGTCCTGCTTCGGTCCTGCGAGCTATAGTTTACATTAGAAATTTGGCGGCCGGCTGCTATTACTGCTAGACAAATAGTTTATCCTTTCTTGTTGCTGCTCTTGGGCTAATTTTGTTGTTGTTGTTCTCTGGAGCTTGCGAATATTTTGCCGTTGTTGCTTTTATTTTTCCAGACTATGGTTTATGCACAATACCTCATCTGTGCTTCCGCAGCATATCGGGCGCGAAAACTTTCATCCTTTAATCCTTTCTTGGCGACAAGACTTGTGCAAGAAAAAGAACTTTATACGCGTTAATTTTTATTAACTTTAAAACAAACCACTTCCTTTTCTTCGTCTTTACGTTTTACGGCTGTACAGTTCATTCTGACTAGACATTTTATTTCGTTTTGGGCAGCTCTTTAACAATTAGGGTGCCAGCGTACAACAAAACCGTGTCTTATTTCAAAAATATCTTTATTTTAGACCACGATTGTGATCAACTTCGTAATATCCTGTACTCCCATTGAACCTTATGAGAGATATTTAATTCGTATTAATGTAATATATACCAAAGTTGTCGTTTAAAGCTAAGTTAAACCAAAATAAAATGTTTTCTTTACAAATCCTGAGGAAAAAGATCAGATTTGTGTGGGAGCTTCGCCTTTCAGTAGTCCGGTATGAATCTAAATTTTCATATATTCCAAATATGTTTTCAGTTCAAATATTATTATATTCAAGAACTCAGAAAGGAGTGCAGGATTTTATGGCTACCATTTCTTAATAAAAAAAGCTCGGCACGTTCATTAAACACTAACCATTGAAGAAGGAATTAGATAGATTAAATATCCCAACTATCTTTTATTCTTTTATTAGGCCCTGTACCGAAGGTACAAGACCCTATTGGTTTTGTGCAAATGTATGAAAAAGGTAGAAATAATGGTCGGAGATCCCAAAGTTACCTCCATTATCGTAAGGAGTGATAGAGGAGTCGATGTAGACATGTCCGTCTGTCCGTCCGTCCGTATGAACGAAAGGATCTCAGAAACGGTAATAGATAGAGATTTCCTGTTTTTTGCATGCGACTAGGACTGCTCCGGAATTTCAAAAGTTTATTTTAAAAACTTGCCCCTCCCCCCCTTCCCCGATAGAATCACCCTCTTAGGGTAAAAATTTCTTCGGCACAAAAAAAAGTAAGTATGCCTAGTATAGAGATATCGTCCTTCTTAGCCAAAAATCCGAAAAGTTCATCAAAATCGGATAATAAATGACGATTTTATAAGCAATTGAATTTGAACGACCCCCCTTTTCTTTTCATTCATATTCGCGCAGTGAGAAGTGGTCATGTGTTTGGTCATAAGCTCGGGAAACATTTAATGTGTTAGTTAGGCGAACTGAACTGGTACAGGGCCTCTCTACAGTCGGTTACGCCCGACTGAAATTTCCTTACTTGTTTTAAGTTCTTTTTGTTTATGGCCTGACTGACGAACATTTCTATGTCGACTTGACTTTTTGTAGAAAGACACCCCTTTTAATTTTCCGATTTGGACCATAATGAAATATTTTATATGAATTGCAGCAAAGTTTATCAAATTCAGTGTTTCTGTTTAAATTAACAACAACAACAAAATTAAGTTTTCATAAAAAAAATCAGAGATTTGAGCCAGATTTGTATAGGCTACCACTTTTCTAAGGATCGATCAAATTTTGTGTTTCTAACAAAATTAAACAGATCAATAAAATATTTTCATAAAATACGCCAAGAGTCTGAATAAATAATCATGAATAGTCCAGTTTTTATAATCTTGAAGATCATACAGATAGTCATATAGACGGACGGAAAGATGTTTTGATGTTGATCAGAAATATATATTTATACTATCTATACTGATATAATAAATGCAAAGGAAACTCCGTCTGTCTGCTACTTTTTCACTGCTAACCCGCTCAACCAATTTGTATGAATTTTTTTATAGATGTAAATCAATAATCAAGGGATCAACGTGATGTAAATCGATTTTGGTTGAGTTTTTATGCAAATGATTACGAAGCTTCAATGTGTGAGTGTGAGATTATGCTTGACCTTTATTTGACCTTGATTTTGACCTAATAGGGTAATGTGGACACCGGGATCGTATTCAGCGACCCCAAAAACATAAAGATCAACTTGACTCAGAGAAGGTCCACCTCAATTTCATTTTGTGTCCCTGTATAATCGAAAATATTCACGTAGCATATTATTTATAAAACTTTTCGAGTCAGCTATTTTTTCATATAAATATTTGCTTTTCATTTGAAAACATCAACAAATACTTAGCAGGCTTTGAAGTCATATTTTGTTTATAAAACAGAATTTTTCTTCAAAAAATTATTTCAATTTGATCATTCGTAGAGGAAAGACGTCTGGTCTAGTCAACTTTCCATATATCCGCGTTAGATATACAAAATGGATTTGTCTTTTTGGACCAAGGCGTTTGACACATATATACGAGATTATCTAATGTCACCAATTGCAGCGGCAGGCATTGGCGGTATAATAGTTTATATTATTTTTACTAAAATACAGCGTCGCCGCCACGCCGCAGTACGCATTGATGAAAACATTCCGGCAAAGACGAATGACTTGCCAGCTCTTAAAAAGGACATGGACCTGCTAGAATTGGGTCAGTACGATTGGCACAATGAAGATGGGCGCTACCTGGTGGCGCTCAAAGGAGAAATTTTTGATGTAACCAAAGCCACAAAAGATTTCGGGAAAGATGGAAAATATAAAGCGCTAGCGGGACAGGATATAACAGCTGTTATTAGCGGCGAAGCGGCGGAATTGAAAATTACGGCAAAAGATAATATCGAGCGTTGGTACGAGCAATTGAAGAAAAAATTTCCGACTGTTGGAAAACTGCTAGAGAACAACAAAGGCTTGGGTGATGCTTATAACGGTGTGGAGAAGAACAAGCAATTGAATGAGGATGGTAAGAACTTGGTGGAAAATTCTAATACTAAGCAAACACCAATTGATGACCGTAATAAGTCGATAAAACCAAAATTGACGCTTGATATTGGTGGCGACACAGCTGAGGAATTCAGTTGTTAAAGGTTGTGTACCGAAGTTATAAAACACTCTGGTTCTAAGAAACCAAAATCAAACAAAAAAACAAAAAAAAAAAAACAAATATAAATTAAATGCTTTTATGAACGTCTTCTAGCGCATTGTTACACTATACACAACATACCTGACCACTATTATCTATTGTAGCTTCTTGTCATGCAAACTGTTTAATAAAACTATCCAGAATTTATGAATTACGTTAAATAAAATGAGAACATTCCAAAAATCAGTCCATCATGTACCATTTTCTTAAATACTTTGGCATTGTATATGAAATAAAACTATTTGAAATTGCGAATATAAACTGGGGAGATTGAGATCGTTTGCACAAGTACACATTGTGAGAAAAGTTGTTGACTGCCATTCACTTGGGAACGGCCAACAATGATTCTTGTTACAAACGGTCCAAGCAACTCACACGTCTAGGACATGTATCTCCTGGATAGCCTCTGAACACCAGTTCAGGATGAGCTAACGTGAGAAGGCGAAGGAGCCCCCTCTCCTTTAATAAGGGGTTGGTGCGCTGGGCTTGGAACCCACTACTTTAGAAAACAAACCTCCAATGAACAAGACTTAGAAGCCTCAGAAGGAACCCTATGATGACGACCCCTGCAAGCAATATAAGGATCCCTTAATTGGGATAGTGTAAATATCCAGCTGGTTGATGTCCTCGAAAAATGCAAGGCTGACATCACCGCAATCCAAGATATGCGATGGATAGGACAGGGTTGCTTTAAAAAAGGTTCACGCCTTTTGACGAGCGTCTAGCCGCGGTACGCATCAAGGCTAATTAGGCCCTGTACCGAAGGTACAAGAGCCTATTGGGTTTGTGCAAATGTATGTAACAGGTAGAAATAATGGTCGGAGACCCCCCAAAGTTACCCCCATTATGGTCAGGAGTGATAGAGGAGTCGATATAGCCATGTCCGTCTGTCCTGTCCGTCCGTCTGTCCGTCTGTATGAACGAAAGGATCTCGGAAATGGTAATAGATAGAGACTTCGTGTTTTTTGCATTCGTCTAGGACTGCTCCGGAATTTCACAAGTTTATTTTGAAATTTTGCCCCTCCCCCCCCTTCCCCATAAAATCACCACCAAGGAGAAATATTTCTTCGGCACAAAAAAAATTGAGTATACCAGTATAAAGTTAACGTCCCTTTTAGTCAAAATCCAAAAAGTTCATCAAAATCGGATTATAAATAACGATTTTATAACCAATTGAAGTTGAATGACCCCCTTTTCTTTTCATTCATATTCGCGCAGTGAGAAGTGGTCATGTGTTTGGTCATATGCTCGGGAAACGTTTAATGTGTTTGTTAGGAGACCTGAACTGGTACAGGGCCTCTTACAGCCGGTTACGCCCGACTGAAATTTCCTTACTTGTTTTTTTTTATATTAGAAGAGAAAGACGACGATGCTAAATATGAGTTCTATTAGTGCTTGGAACGTGCTTGGCGAAGGAAGGAAGGAATCTTTGGCCCAACCGTTGGAAAATTTAGTCCTCACGACACTTCCTCCAACAATGGAGAGAGGCTAATCAATTTCGCCGCAAGTTGGAGCATGGTAGTTAGCAGTACCAGATTTCAACATCTTAACATCCACAAGGCTACATAGCTGAGTCCAGATTAAATAACCCGCAACCAAATTGATCATGTTTTGATTGACGGAAGGCACGCTGATACTCCCGGTCCTATTGTATGGCACAGAGGCATGGACCGTGCTTGAGTCGGACGAGACAGCGTTGGAAGACTTCGAGAGAAAGATTGTTCGCAGGACTTTCGGTTCTATTAGAGTCGGCGACGAGTTTAGGTCCCGTATGAACCGCGAGCTGTACAAGCTATTCGATGAGGTTGACATAGTCCAGCGCATAAAATTCCAGCAACTGCAATGGGCTGGGCACCTTATTCGATTGGATGAAGGAGCTCCAGCACGCATGGTTAACATATGGGGCCCAAACTTGATTGGTTGACGCCCGGGCACTTGATGGAATGACCAGGTATGGAGAGATCTCTCCGTACTTGGCATTCAAAACGACTGGCGCCAGCGCGCACAAGACTGTAGAGGCTGGTGCGCCTTTCTAGACGCGGCCATGACCGGTAGACGGCTGATGGCCATATAAGTAAGTAAGAAAATAAACTGAAATAGGCTTTGAATCTTATTCTGATCCCATCGGAAAAAACTCTCAAGTAAAAATTATCTAAAATCGTTCGATTAGGTTAGGTTGCGATGGTCGTCACAATAACACCAACCATTAGCTACAGTATTTCAATTTTTTTCCAGTAACAATCAAAACTAATTTGATCTCAAATTAAAATATTCCAGTCTATTTAAAAAAGGGCTTCTTGATACAAAAAATAGATATAGTGACAAAGGGCTCCTATTAGCTTGAAATTAATTGGCGCTTTGGATACAGATTGTTCGACGACCCAAACAATCCCATGCCTTAGCTCTGCAACCATTCTATCAATCATTTTTTTCGTTAAATGTGTCTCTGGAAGGATTCATAATCTTTCTTGTGCTGTTTCAAAACTATTAGTTGAAATTGTGATAAATAGATCTAAAGTGGATGCGTTATCCCTAAAGGTTACTGGTATTTAAGTTGGTTCTTTGAAGTAAAGTCCAACATTATCATCTAAATAAGTAACAATGACAAAATATTGCTAAACTTGCCTTAAGCTGGAAGATCATAATCGGTATTTCCCCAGCTGTTTCCTCTAAGGCAACAATTAAATTACCACCAATGATGAAATTTATTCGATATAGTCTAAGTCATTCATAAATAAATCGCTGGAGTTTAGCAAACATTTAGTAGAAGAGCCAGGAATATAAACGGAAAATTGTTACAAGTGCTGCTTTGCAGAGATTGCGTTTCGATGCCAGCACATTGGCCAGCATTTATTTCGTTGCAATGTTCGCAATCTGTACATCATTTCGTTCGAAAAGTTCGCGGAAAAATTGAATATCAACTTGCTTTGTACGCTTGTGAAATACTGTATTCCTTGAGAGTATTCCAAACCCTTGGTTATAGTTGTATACTTTCGTACCATGGAACTGACACAAAATCTTTTGTAGATAGCTTCTTAGATGTGGCGTTTCCTTTATGGACTTCGGCCATATACTCAGCCTCTTTGCTACACATCGCGACAATTCTCTGCTTGCGGCTTGCCCAGATGATTTGAGAGATTAACAGTACACGAGCGTAATCTGTAAAAGATCTACGGTCATCAAGATGTGCGCCCCCAGTCGGCATCGACATAGCCAACTTGATTTTTAACATTTTCTCTGTATAATAAGCCAACGTTTTCAATATCTTAAAGACATTGTAGTACTCGTTTTGCAGCTATCCAATACTACTTACCCTAATTTGCATTATACTGATATAGTACACTAACTGCAAGTGCCAATATATGGTCTTGTTGTAACTACTGACCACATTAAGCCACCAATCAAATTTTTAAATGGAATATGTTTAACTTCTTCGAGTTCCGTATTAGTTTTCGAACACATATCATTAGATTTGGAGTGCTTACTGGTTTGCAGAGTAAGTTTTAAGAGCAAGTAATCGTCTGATTGTAGTCAATAACTTTACTAATGAGAACTTCTCCAAAGTGAATCTATTCCCCTAATCTATTTAACATTAATACCAAAATAAAGAAAATAATTTCATATCAGATTGGCTACCGTTATTAAATGTTTGCATAAAAGTCTTGTATTTATAAAGAAATAACTAATCTTAATCTTAATCTTAATAGACTAGAGGCACAATATGCTATATCAACGTTTCAACCTTTAAATGTAACGAAAATGCTGCCACAACTTTAATAACTTACACAACAATTTATGCAACTTACAACTACTTCAGCAGACATAAATGCTTTGTGGTGCCAAACTTGATTAATCCAATTATGTACATGCAAGTGCAGACAAGACAACGCGACACAGCGAGCGCTTATGGTAGTCAACGCTAATTAAATACCCTCCAACTAATAACATTACACTCACCAGTGACGCTAAGATGACAATGAAAATTTTCTAAATCCCAAATCCGAAATTGAGATTATTTAAGCTTCAGATGCGGTTCAAGTGCTGCCAAAGGTGCGAGGTGTGAAATCCAATTTGTGCTGTTTTTTACGCCTTCGGTGAGTTGCTCTCGAATAATACTAACTTTTTTACAGCTTAGAAACATAATTGACATAAATTATGGCATCATTTGCCACAGAAATGGAAATTGTATATGAATGAATTTTTGAAGGAATTTTTCTACTATAAAACGAAAACAAAAAAAATGAAGAAAATGCTTACCAAAGCTATACAAAAATTTTGCTTGTGGTATTTTTTTTAACTGGCATTTTCATTTCCTGACAGCAGCTCACAAAAGCTTCAGTTCAGACTATATCTGTTGAGGTATTAAAAAAAGAAAAGTGCTTCAGCATAGTCGACTCCAGTCAAGCCGTAACATTTACGAGTGACTTGCTCGCATATATACTCGCATGATGACATCAAGTTCATAAAAGAGAAGACTGAAGTCTGAAGCTGCAGCTAAGAAAAATTCTGCCATAATTGCAGCTAAGTCAGCAAATGTTGACTACTATTGCAGCTTCTTAGTTGGTTGGTTGCCTGGTGTTGATATTGGTATTGAAGTTCTCCATAGAACTCATACTTTTTTCTCGTTTTTTTTTGTTTTTTTTTGTTTCAGTTAACTTTATACAAGCCGACGACGACGAAGCGTCTTGCTACATTCATTCTTGCGTGCTACTCTACTTTAATACAAAATGAAAGGATTCACAAAGGCGCCATGCAGTAAACTTTTATGCGTTGCCTGAGTGTGCCACAGGCGCTGTACTGTACCCCCCCACCCAGCGAAAACACTTGCATGAATGGGAGACAAGTGTTTCTGTATGCGAGTTATACTTTTATGTACATATTTCATGAGATTGCTACCCGGTTTTGTGCGGTTGAAAGCTCCGACATTTTAAGACAATCTTCTTAAAGTGCGGCACCTAAAAATTTTAAAATAAACTTGTGAAATTCCGGAGTAGTCCTAGTCGAATGCAAAAAACATGAAGTCTCTATCTATTACCGTTTCCGAGATCCTTTCGTTCATACAGACGGACAGACGGACGAACGGACGAACGGACGAACGGACGGACAGACGGACAGACGGACATGGCTATATCGACTCCTCTATCACTCCTGACCATAATGGGGGTAACTTTGTGGGGTCTCCGACCATTATTTCTACCTGTTACATACATTTGCACAAACCCAATAGGCTCTTGTACCTTCGGTACAGGGTCTAAAAACGATGCATTCGAATGTGCTTTACTTCGAGCTACCTTAACCATAATTGTATATGAGTGATTTATTACTATCTGAATCCGCGAACCATAAAAAATGTTTTTATACACGAACCCAGAAAGGGAATGGGGGCTACCCCTTTAAGTGATCCAATTGAAACAAAATACACCAAGTTAGTTTTTTGTTCATAGAAAATCTCAGAAAGTATGGGATGATTACTCCTTAACTAGGGGTTATACCAGTGGAATACTAATTATCTGAATAGGGAAAAGGAATGTCTAAATATCCAAACTTGAAGAACATATCGTTTATAGTCTTCAAACAGCTGTAGAGAAGGCTATGTCTATAACCAGTCAACTTTTTGTATAGAGGCTACCACTTAAATGGTCCAATATAGACCTTCATGGAATATTTTAGTAGGATTGACGTAAAATACACAAAATTTGGCATTTCTAAGTGAATTAAACAGAAAGAACAAAGAAAGGTTGGTCAGATTTGTATGGGGGCTACCTCTTCTAGTGCTTCCAACTGCACCAACATAGAACATTTTTTAAGAATGAACGTAAATGAGACCGAATTTGGCATTTATAATAAAATTAAAATATCAATAAATTATTTTACATACAAAAACTAGGAATAAAGGGTAGGTTTGTATGGTAAATGCTTTTAAGAAGGGAGGTTGGCACGTACAATGCATAAAAGCTATTTGAAGTAAGAATAGCAGCATCTAAATATACAAATATCCAATGGGACCCTTTGCGATTATTTTCTTCACCTGTGTGTTTCTTCACTGCAGGAGTTATCCGCTTCTTTTTGTTCATTTTCATAGGCATTATCGATGTCCTTATTTAACTCCTGAGCAGCTGATACACAGTCTAAAATAAAAATCTGCCAATATAGAGATAACGTCTCTCTAAGCCAAAATCCAAAAAGTTCATCAAAACCGGATAATAAATGACGATTTTATAAGCAATTTTCTTTTCATACATAAAAAACTGTTTTATAAGGCACTTATTCGTGCAGTGAGAAGTGGTCATAAGCTTAGTCATAAACTAGGGAAACATTTAATGTGTTTGTTAGGCGACCTGTACTGGTACAGGGCCTCTTACAGTCGGTTACGTCCAACTATAATTTTCTTGTTTTTTTTTTTTGTTCAAGCTAAACTCCCAGAGAAAATTTACACCCAAACTTTGTTATAAGAGTGTAGTCTGAGAAACTAAGTAGAAGCCTGGATCGTTAAACTTCAACTTGAGATATACTACAACTGGTTGAGAAATTTGAATTGTCTGGATTAGAAAAAAAATGCTATCAGTATAAATGTTGATGATATTCGCCTTATAATGTGATAGGGTAACCCATTGGGACCTAGTAGCACTTGAGGCACTATATTTTATATCAAATAAAGAGTTGTCCGATGATTAATTGTCATTAGTCCGTATTTGATGGGAGTGACTCTTTGAGTTGGAATATTCTCGACTCGTACAAAAGTTTTTCGTACAAAGACTCAGAAAGGTTGTACATATGTGTTGTTTGGGGCTACGCCTTTTAGTGATTCAATCTGTGCCTGAATAAAATATTTAATAAGGAGGTAACCTAAATTTGGTGTGTCTAGCAAAACGAAGAACATCAATAAAATTATTTCATAAAAAAATCCGAATAAGGAGTAGGTCCCCCTTAGGGAAGGAGGTTAGCCAATTCATTAAATATAAGTTATCTGAAGAATGCTTAAAAGAATTTAAATATGCAAATTTGAAGGCTTTATAATATATCTTATTGTCTCCAAGATCTCGATTTTCATAAGGACAGCCAGACGTATATATATCGCTATATCGACTCGACTTTTGATACTGATCAATAGTACATATATTTTATGGGATCTGTTTCGCGTCCATCTACCTTTTATATAAATTTGTACAAACTCTTTTTACCTTTTGGCATACTTTGCATAAAGTTTCTAGAGTATATATAAAGCAATTATCAATAAATTTTTACAGAATCGAGTTTAAAAAAAATATTTTTGACGAACTTTAATTTTTCGAGTTTTATCAAGTCTTTTTGGATTTGGGACCAGAGTGTCCGAAGGTACCACATTATCAGTATAAAGTTTCCCTCAGTTTTTGAACAGCGATGGTATTTTCTAACTTTTAAACTCAATATTTATTAGAAAAATTTATTATTAATGCTAATGCTAGACAGACAGCATAGTACAATTCCGACTTGTGGGGAATATATGTCCAAAATATGGATAAGTGTGTTTCTAACTGCAAGGTGACTTTATATAAATTTGGTTTTGTCTTAATATTGAATGTGACATTTAAATTGTCACTGAGCTGATCTGCAGTCATCTTGAAAGGCAAGTAAAAGGTGGGATTAAAGATGAGACAATAGTCAGGATTTCCATTAGTAATTATGCAGTCCAATATAATTAGGGCAATTTATGGCACACACGGGAGTTCATACACTTCTTTGCAACGGTTGCAAACGGCTGCTCCTGGTGAGCTATACGTATAAATGATCTCCCCATCCAGATTGTATCTTAGGATTGTTCGATATAGTTTCGTCTTTTAGATCTGGGGATATTAAATAAAATTTGTCATTCTTCAAATGGAATATTTTGACACCAAGTCTCACTTAATGTTTGAGAATCCACCAAATTACATCTTTAAATTCGTTTCGTTCATAGACAGATCATACGTATCATCGTCGAATTGCGTTGCCCAAGCCGGATGGCTTGTGTCCACCCACGTCACGATTTTTCTGAAACAACTGTGATTCCTTTGGCACAATAATTGGTGTCAGGTCGCTCAAAATGCAGTTAAAGAAATCCAGCACCATTGTACTCAGAACGGATCGTTGGCGTACTTCTTTAGCTCTTACTTTGTCATACTAGAAAACATTTTTGCCAATAATAGGTCCATTGTCGATTTTCGGATTACCGTTCTGGTGATCGCACTTGATAGGCGATCAAGGCGTTGTCTTGTTTGGTTACATATATAGACTCAACTGCTTCAAGTGTGTCAGCGCTTAAGGCTGTATTTGGAGTTATCTCTCTTCGTCTCTCTCTACCTCTTGCAAATAGATAATAAAGAAGTAGGATACATAGATAGTGTAGATAGTTAGCTTAGTCCATATTGAGATTACATCCAAATAGCTCCACGAAGACCACTCTGAAAGTTAAGCAAGTGTGATCTACATTAAAGTCTTCGGAAGTTTATCTCTGATGGTCATTTCCAGATCGTACGTGTAAGCTATGGCTTCATGATCTTCCTCATCCATACGCTTTAGTTCCCTCCACAAAGCTTCCTTTATAATTCATCAAGAAAAATAAATGTATTAAGGACATATATAGATTCTTATTAGTGTGTAAATGTAGACTGAAAAGGAACACTTCTAAGGAAGTTACTTAAAAGAATTTTAAAAGACATTCGTTGTTTGCCAGATTGATAGAAGATTTGTCTTGATGTAAATTTATATACTATGTCAATTTTGCTTAGGGAAGGTAAATTTTGTCTGCAGTTCATCGGAACATCCGTATATATTTTTTTTTTTTTTCTATCCATGGTTGTATATAATTATATCATACAATATCATATAAAATACATATAGACAGAGAACAATGAAGTCGCTTGTGCTTTCACACGCTCATATGAGCAGCTCAATGTACTGCGAGAAATATGTCAACAATAGCAGCAACAACAACAATGATGCACTAAGAAAGCCCTTTTATGCTTCAACTATGAGTACATCCAATGCTGCTTGAAAAACTTCTCCCTTCTGCACATCTTATTGCAGCTGCTATATTTACTTCTATATGGCGACAGTTGTTTGCAGTTGGGATTAAGTTTTCATAAAAATTGAATGGCGCACAAAATTTGTGTTAACTAAAGTTTCTTTTCGGAAAAGTAATAAGAGTGTAGTATAGTCCTCGTAGGATACACTTCAGACTAAGAACAAAAGTTGATAAGCTTAGACAACTTGACTACTGTGAAGTGTTCTGAAGAGTGCGTCTGGCTATGCGTTCAAATGCAAATGATGCCTGTCTAAATACTGCATATGTATAGTATAAGCAAATGTAAATTAAATGAGTTAAGTTCACAATAAAAATTGTTTAAAAAGGAAGCATTTCATTGCATTCAAGAAACACTCAAGAAAGTTGTAAACAAGCTAAAGAAACACACGCCAAAGCTAAAAGAGCAACAAATGCGTTCAGAATTTTGTAGCATAAAAAGTTTCTACATGGAAGTATCTAATAATAGTTGCATAGTTTGAGGCGACAAAGCGTTGCAATGCAGCAAAGCAAACTGTGCAAATATTCATATGTGTGAATGTTGTCGTCCTGGCTTTGGTTACGTGTTATTAAGCAACATTGCATTGCATCCAAAAGAAGTTTTGATTACAAGTCTTCACAGCGATAGTTTGTAGACTGTAGTCTGATTGAAAAGTAGACGGAGACTGCCTGTGTAAGCAAGTCGACAAGTTGGCAGTGCAGCGATGCAGGTTATATGAGTTTGTTTGCATGTCGATACTTTGAAAAGTAGTGTACACTCAAAAGAATTTTGTGAATTTATATTAAGTAACATTTAGGATCGTTAGGCGCAGCACGCCACTGCTAACTGTCTTACATAAGGTTATGTTCTACATGGAGCAGTCAGTATACAATGCATGGAGAGAATAACATTTTTTTTTATTGACGACCTCTGTGTTGGCTTATATTATTCGAACTCTAATGTTTTCGTTCCAATTTAAGTATTTTAGGTTTCGGTAATACCAGCTTTCATTGAATGAAGCTCTTGTGTTGATTAAATTATGAAGAATCATATAATGGATTCTTGTAGTTCCTTCGGAAAAGTATTAGCTCAGGCTTTGTCGGGCATATTCCCATGTCTCTTTAAGAAAGTCACACTGAAAGCGTCGTCAGTGCGGTTTTATTCCATCAAATAGCCGCCTGACTGTCGGAGAATATTGCAATATATTGGCTCTTGATGCCATAGTCGTGGCAAAATCCCATCCTTTTATGGCTTGAGTCAGCACAGGAAAATTTTGCAGGGCCGTAAGTCCCATGAAGACGGTGTCGTAATGCAAAAGCAATGAATTGTTTTTCTACAAATCCAGGCGTTTTCTTTGTATTGCTTCACGCAAACTACACATAACTTCAAGGTAATATTTCTTATTGACCTTTACGACTCTCTACTTCCTACGATGCACAACATCATTGTAAATCAAGAAAGCAGTCAGTAAGGCCTCTATATTTGATTAAACTTGGTGTGTATTTTTCGGTTTGGCTCTTCTGGCTGCATCCATTGATACGATTAGACTTTGACCTCGACGTCATACTCATAAACCTATGTTTCGTCATCAGTTTTGACCCTTTTGAGCAAATTTTGATCATCGTAGATTCAATCAACGACTCCAAGGTTATTTTGGTCAAAATTTGGCAATTTCAGATGATGATTCGACATGTATTGAAACCATATTTGCTCCTGGTTTAGTGTTATTGGGCGTGCAAAAGACGCGGAGAAGCTGCTAATTGCATTAAAACTTAGTCATAAATTATAGCCCCCTAAAGTAGGCAATGAATGCCACATATATTATATACTACGTACATATATGCTTAAAGCAATAAGTCGGGCATTTACGTCTGTCTCTAGGTCTGCGCTCCATAGCCTCAATCTTCGCAGATTCCCGTCCCATAGAAAATCATTTCATACTGGATGTATGCATTAATTCGTGTTTATTTGTAAGAGCGGGCGTTATTAGTATTACTTCGCGTCGTGTTCATCAGTGACTATATTCATTTGCAAGGTACTGTCATTGCGTGTTTTTTTTAATATATATGACATATATGTCATTTTGTTGAAGAGTAAACAACAATTTTTTCTATTCATTTAAAAAATGTTGAACTTTGTGCCAGATAAAGTGTTTTTGAGGGGAGTTCTTCTTCATTACTGTAACATGAAGAAAAGTGCTACCAAAAGTCATCGTATTTTAGTGAAAGCCTATGGTGATCATGCTCAAGCCTAACGAACGTGCCAGAAGTGGTTTGCATGGCTTAAAATTAAAATTTCGACTTAGAAGACGAAGAACGACCCGGACAGCAAAAATGGTTGAAGTTGAAGAATTGTAGGCATTGCTCGATGAAGATGCTTGCCAAAAACAAAAGGAACTTGCAAAAGCTTTGTGAGTAGATGAAGCAACCATTTCCAGAAGTTTTGGGATTATCAAAAAGCTTTGAAATTGGGCGCCGTATGAATTGAAACTTAGAGACGTCGAACGCCGATTCTGCATGTCGGAAATGTTGCTTGAACGCCAAAAAAAGAAGTCAGAAATCGTATGTGAAGCCCGGCCAACTAATAATATCCATGGCAACTAGGTTATGCTTTGTACTTGGTTGGGATCACAAGGGTGTGTTGTATTATGAGCTCTTGAAATCGGGTCAATCGATGCAAGCGCACGAACACAACTGATTCGTTTAAAGAGAGCGAACGCGGAAAAACGACCAAAATATGCGACCAGACACGAATCCATAATATTCCATCATGACAAAACTTGGCTACATGTTTCAGGACCAGTTAAAAACTATTTGGAAAACAGTGGGTGGGAAGTTTTACCTCACCTGCCTTATAGCCCAGACATGGCCTCTTCTGATTACTACTTGTTCAGATCAATGCAATGTTATTGGCTCATTGTCATAAATCATCGACATAACTTACTTACTTATGTGGCCGTCAACCTTCTGCCGGTCATGGCCACGTCTAGAAAGGCGCGCCAGCCTCCATAATCTTGTGCGCGCTGGCGCCAGTCGTTTTGAATGCCAAGTACGGAGAGATCTCTCCATACCTGGTCATTCCATCGAGTGCCCGGACGTCCTCTATTTCGGCGTTCACCAATCATATGTGGGCCCCCCATGTAAGCCATGCGTGCTGGAGCTCTTTCATCCATTCGAATGAGGTGCCCAGCCAGTGCAGCCGCTGGAATCTTATGCGCTGGACTATGTCAACCTCATCGAATAGCTCGTACAGCTCGCGGTTCATACGGGACCTAAACTTGTCGCCGACTCTAATAGGACCAAAGATCTTGCGAAGAATCTTTCTTTCGAAGACTTCCAACGCTGTCTCGTCCGACTCAATCACGGTCCATGCCTCTGCGCCATTCAATAGGACCGGAAGTATCAGCGTCTTATATTTCTTTATTTTCGTCCGTCGAGAGAGGGCTTTACTTCTCATTTGCTTGCTCGGCCCAAAAATGCATCTATTTGCAAGCGTGATTCTTCGCCTGATCTCCAGGCTGACGTTGTTGTTGCTGTTGATCTCTGTTCCGAGATAGATGAAGTTTTCTACAACATTGAAGTTGAAATTCTCCATCGTCACTGATCGTCCAAGACGCGTTGATGGAGTGCGAGAAGACACCAAGTACTTCGTCTTGTCCTTGTTCACCGCTAAACCCATGAGACGACACTGTTTTTCAATCTCCGAGAACGCCTTGCTGACTCGCCATTCCTACGTATGAATGATATCGATGTCGATGTGGCACGACAGAGCATCGCCCTGCCTGAAACCTCTCCTGATATAAAAGGGGTCGAAGAGGTTTTTCCCTACGCTGACAGTGCTGTGTGTGTGTGATAGCGATGTCATGCAAAGACGGACAATCTTTGCCGGGATACCTAGTGCAGACAGGGCGTCGAAGCACTTCGATCGTATCGGCGTGTCGAAAGCGCCTTTGTAATCGACCAATTGGTGGTGTGTATCTCTGTTAAACACACAGGTCTTTTCCAAGATTTGGCGTAAGGTGAATATTTGGTCACTGGTCGACCTCTTTGGTCTGAAGCCACACTGATACAGTCCTATCAGTGAATCCGTATACGGCTTCAGCCTCTTACACAATACTCGCGACAGAGTCTTATATCCAATGGAAAGGAAACTTATTCCGCGGGATGTCGTTACTTAAAGATAGGACGGAGAACACTGAGATGTCAGTCATCGTACAATATCTTGCATTAAAGTTGGTACATACTCCTACCAACTCTTCGCCGCCGGTCTTTAATAACTCAGCTGGCAGCCCATCAGAGCCTACCGCTTTGTTATTTTTCAGCTTTTTAATAACTCGTTAAAATCCGGTGGCTCTACAATAGTGCCATCATTAACTGGTGGTTCCGGTGTCATTTCTCTTTCGGCGGCATTGTGCGCTTCATCGCCTCAGAGTAGATTGGAAAAATGACTCCTCCATAATCTCAGTGATTGATGTTCATCCGTTACCAGATTTCCATTGTCATCCTTACAGAATTGATCTTCCTACGCAAAATAAATATGTTCGATCAGGTCTAACTCTATTTTAGTTTTCTATTAAGCACTCTTTGCTCGAGATGAGGTAATAATTTTGTTGTTTTTTTTTGTGATCCAAGACCAATATTTGATATGTCTGCCACACGAATGTTTTCGGACGTTGATTGTTACTATTGTACTCCGAACATATTTGAGTAGCAATCTTATCAGATATCGGTCTTGGATCGAAAGAGCGACTTCGATAACAGGTCGATAACCTCGACCGATTAACTTTCAATAGATGCGTACAAACATCATCTCGTCAACATATTGTAATCAACAACTTTAATATTATATATATTATATATATATTATATATATATAGATATACCTCAAAAAGCAAAAGATTTGCTATACACAAAATTGCATCCCAATCATTAAAGCCGTAATAAAAATAAAAACAGGTAAAACATTCGAGACACAGATATATACATAAATACATGTATCTGCTTAACATATACATTCAAATGTATTGTAGACAATTAGTATGTGTATTAGTATATGATGTGGTTTACAAAGTACAGTTTGACAGTTCCAATAGATGAAGTCCCTCAAGTCTGCGTGAAGTATTCGGCTTGACTAGATTTGAAACCAGTTCGTTTGGATGCGTATTGAGTCTTCCAAGTTAGCTGCATATAGATAAACTATAGAATATTTGATTGGTATATACATCTTCTTCTTGTAGTTGAAACGTACATTCTTGAAGATGACGAACATTATTATGAAGTAATAATTGTTATGGATTTTTTTACCCTCTTCCCATACGGTAAAAGGGTATATTAAGTTTGTGCAGTAAGAAAGTTGCCTTAAAGTATAAATATTCTTGTTAAGTATCAAAAGACGAGTCGATATAGACATTTCTGTTAGTCCATTAACATTGGTACTGTGAAATGCCGCTTTGAACGCCATTTTTTGTTAACAAACTACGCAGGAGATCTCGAGATAAATGTCAATAAGCTTGTGGACCCGCATTTGTACATCATATTTTTCGATTTATCAGTTTTCTGATTGGCCTAAAAAGAGCATAACATTGTAAATAAGCACCGGGAACATAATGACTATGCATTAATAAAGCTTGTATGACTCTCGATTCGAAAAAAAGTGCAGAAAATAATAAGTATTTCATTTTATTTAAATTTTATTGCATACTCCCAGGGGTTATGCCTTTCGCACAGTGTATTATTTTTGTTGAAATATCTTTTTTTTTTGTGTCATTTGACACTGTAGACTTTTTCATTTCCTTGGCTTTATTTGCGCTTTTGCAAAATTGCAATTGCAGAAAATTGCGGCAACTGTTTGCTTCATTTGCCAAGTTAAATGCAGAGCATGAAGTCAGTTAAAACCGACAGACAGACAGACGGACAGACAGACAGACAGACACACTTTTGCCCGTACAAATAATGACAAAAGGCAAGCGCGCAAGGCGGCGGCGAGTCAAGAAATGTCACTTCGATTTCACATGACTTTTGTTTTAATGAACTCTTTTGTTGTTGCTCAGAGTTTCACATTAAACTCTGTGAAAATTTCAATTGTCTGCGAAAATATTTGATTTGGCTGTTGGCTGTTGGCTGTGATGGCGGCAGCTTCTGATTGCAATTTGCTCTACTCTACTTGGCAGAAATGGCACCCATATAAAAAGCATCATTAAGCGTTGGTTATTGTGTTGAAATAAAAGTTCGTTCTTATTTTTATTATTATTGTGTGTGTGTGTGTGTGCCTTCAATGCCACAAATTTTAATCACATTTAAATCGCATTGAGCTAACAATGTCATTTCACAGCTCATTAAACCCATCGAATGCTAGCATGCGGTTCCAGCAAATTTGTTAAATTAAATGAGATTTTCTGAGTACTTTTTTTCTATTAAAGAAAAACGGGGCAAAAAAATACTTTTCATTTAAGATGATTTTATGCTGTTGTAATTAACATATTTTATTTTTTTTGCGCTTCATTAGCTGATAATAATACCAGAAGATTTTCAATTGCGCATGCAAATGCGTTAAATGTCGAATTAGTTGCCTAAAGAAAAAAAGTGAAAATTGAATATTTAGCAGCTTTGTGAATTATTTTTTAATAAAAATTGCATTTAAAATCTATTTAAATATTTATTAAACTAAAACGAAATATTTTATAAAATAGGTTGCTGAATTATTGCTTGTCATATTTAAACAAGTAAGAAAATCACAGTCGGGCGTAACCGACTGTAAGAGGCCCTGTACCAGCACAGGTCACCTAACAAACACACTAAATGTTCCCCTAGCTTATGACCAAACACATGACCACTTCTCACTGCACAACTAAGTGCCTTATAAAACATTTTTTTATGTATGAAACGAAAAGGGGGGTCGCTCAAATTCAATTGCTTATAAAATCGTCATTTATTATCCGATTTTGATGAACTTTTTGGATTTTGGCTTAGAAAGACGATATCTTTATACTGGCATACTTACTTTTTTTTGTTCCGAGGAAATTTTTAGCCTTGTGGGTGATTTTATGGGGAAGGGGGGGGAGGGGCAAGATTTCAAAATAAACTTGTAAAATTCCGGAGCAGTCCTAGTCGAATGCAAAAAACACGAAGTCTCTATCTATTACCGTTTCCGAGATCCTTTCGTTCATACGGACGGCCAGACGGACAGACGGACAGACGGACAGACGGACATGGCTATATCGACTCCTCTATCACTCCTGACCATAATGGGGGTAACTTTGGGGGGTCTCCGACCATTATTTCTACCTGTTACATACATTTGCACAAACCCAATAGGCTCTTGTACCTTCGGTACAGGGCCTAAAAATATTGTTTTATAATTATATTTTTTTTTTTTTTTTGCTATATTTTATATTTTCATTTAATTTAAAAGCCATTTGGGAGCTTGTTTCACAGTTGCCAGAAAATATGTACATTTAAATAATTTTCCAGACAATTCCTTTGTGTTGTCATACAAAAAAAAAAAAAAAAACGAAAAACTAAATACTTGCATACGAAATTGAAATTTTAATAATTTCATGCGTGTTTGTATATGAAGCGACCACATGAATTCCCAGCGCGCTGCCATGTTTTGTCGTACAATTCGGATATTGCTGAATTTATGACAAAAATATTTTATATGAAATTGATATAACTAGAAATGCGAAACTTTGAAAAAGAAGTTTCTATACGCAGCTGCATTAATTTTAAAAAATATGAATATTTAAATTTGCTTGCCAGACAGTAATTGAATTTTGTGGCTCAATTCGTGCTGGCTTGGTCTTAACTAAAATGTACTTAACTATGATGAAAATGATTATGGTTTTTCCTCAATTGGTGTAGGTGGTATAAAGGCCAAAAATTTAATAATAAAGTACTTTCTTTGACAGCAGGATAGTGTAATAATAAAACCTTACTTACCTATGATATCTTTCATCTTTCGGTCGTGGCAACACTTAAGAAAGCACACCATCCGCTTTAAACTCGTACTGCGTACTGCCGTCAGTCTTTATTATTACCAACAACGCAGAGATCTCTCCAGACAAGATCATTGCAATATGTTTCCGGTTGCACTATATGCATTTTCCATCAAATATGTTTGGATTATTTTTTAACCCAGAGACTAGATGCGCTGCATCCGAATCCGTGCTCGAAATTGCTCCTAAACATCAGGTTTTCGAGATATCCTAACCTAAAAGTGAAAAAACGCGTTTGTTTTGCAGTTTTTGAAGTTGCGTGACGGAGGAAAAACAAAAGTTTATCAAAAAGTATCACCCTTCTCCATTCAAATCTTTTTGGATTTTTTAAACATCTTTTTTTTTTACCGAAATATTGCTATTTGTAAGTATTCAATACTTATATAGTAGTGTATACATTCACCTTTGTTAAATATGACCTCAGATAGGCGATTGGGTAAAAAGTCATAAAGTTCTTTAATATATTTCAGAGCTGTTGATCGCATTTATCAGTTTTTTTTTCTTCCAGTAAGTTATCTCCAAACTTTCTGTATAATATTGAGTTTTGGCGATGATCCTTTTTGAAAGTTATACAATTGAGGACTATTTGTCCTCAATTGTATAACAATCGGGCATTCTGTCAGAATGCCTTCGAACCGAATCGGTCATGTGAAGACCACATTAATACAATACGCATTATCGCATTGTATTAATGTCGGGTGTCGGTAGAGTGGAGGTCTACGTTATACCTACTTTTTATGGACTTCAAGCGGGCGTTTGACACCATCAATAGAAATGTGATATGAAGCTCACTGAGCATCTGTGGGATCCCTGACAAGATCGTTGATCTCATAAAGGTTTTTTATGAGGACGCAGCTCTCACCGTGCGGTTTAAAGGCAACAACAGAAACAATTTAATTATAAACAATGCTGGCCGACAAGGTTGTGTACTCTCAGCACTCCTTTTCATAGTGGTCTTCGACGGAGTCCTAAAGCGCACAAACGCGAAGGTGCCAGAAGCCCTACAGTGGAGACTTAATCAGAAGCTGGGCGACTTAGATTATGCTGATGACATCTGCTTCATGACACACACGCTTAATAGGAGTCTGGAAGCTAATACTCGTGCAATAGGTCTTAAAATCAACTTAGCAAAAATAAAGTTGATGTGTCTGCAAACAACTTCAGCAGCGCCACAGATGGTCGAACACAGCGACAGCACCATTGTCACCATTGAAAATGTTGAGAAGTTCCCCTATCTTGGCAGTTATGTTATAGCGGATGGGGGTGCTGCGATGGACTCAGCTACGCGTACAAGCAAAGCGCGGATTGCTTTTCGTAAACTCGACAAAGTATGGCGCTCACGCACGCTCTCATTGAGAACAAAACTGAAAATATTCAACACCAGTATAAATCTATACTACTATATGGCTCAGAGACGTAGATGGTTTCAGACAGGATTGGCGGAAAGCTTCAAGCTTTCGTTAAAAAATATCTTAAGATTACATGCTTAATCTTCTGGCCAAAAACGATCTTAAACGCTGACCTACGGCAAGCAACAAACACCGAACCAATCAACATTGAAATAAAAAAACGCAAGTGGAATTGGAGGAATCACACCTTGTTCAGAGAAGACAAAAAAATTGTAAAGATGACCTTTCAGTGGAAACCACCCATCCACCCAATAGAAGTTGTCCAAGGCAAACATGAATTCGCACTGTTCAATCTGAAATCGGGTCTAGGACAACGTGGACTGATCTAAGAGTCCTAGCAGCTGCTAAAAGTCGTAGGAGGGCATTTGATTTCGCCCTCCTATGCTCCAACTAGGTTAAAGTAGAGTTAAAGTATTACGGAATGCAAAAAAAAAAATCCTGCGAGCGGGTGGTGCTTATTTAT